>BHFT01058603.1:0-43572 GCA_004320025.1 Laticauda laticaudata
TTGCTGCTCAATTCCAGGTGTAGTTCTAGCAATTCTTTGTTTAACTGATCCAATTGGAATCTTTTACTGTGAACTTCAGATAAAACAACTTACAACTTGGAGAGCTGAAACTGAAACCACTTACAAAAATGAAAAACTCTTAAATTAACTAAAGACTCCACATACAAACCTATAAACACATGCTCTTTGTGAAGCAAAAAAATATATATTTTAGTTCTATATATATATTATTGATACATTTTTAATACAAATAAAAAATCCCATATCTGTCTGAACAGCATGTTGTTTGGTCAATTTTAAGTAGGTATGCAACATTAATCATAATAGTAATCATAATAGACATATCAATATTATTCACAAAATAGTAATTAGTTTGTCCATCTTGTAAAAATTTCAATGCATTATTTTTTTCTTTTTGGTCTTTTTAGGTTCTAACCTCTGTTCTGTTAGTTAACCATTAGTAAAACAAGTCCCATGTTAAAATATATTCAGTTTCTTCTTTTTCTTTTAAGTGTTAATCTATCCATCTCAGCACATTCTAGTATTTTTTATAACACTTTCATCTGTAGGAATCTCTTCATTTTGCAAACACAATTCTTGTTGCCATTAATACATGTATTACATTAATAAATATAAAATTAAGTATTTTATTTATTAATTTATTTATTTATTTATTATACTGTTCTGGTATTTTTTATATTTTGAGTCAGAAAAGATAATGAAAAAGATGATTTATTTATGATATATTCAAGTACAGGAAGTCCTTGAGTTACAACCATAACTGAGCCCAACATTTATGTTTCTAAGCAAGACAGTTGTTCAGTGAGTTTTGCCCCATTTTACAATATTTCTTTCCACATGAATCATTACAGTTAAGGTAGTAACAGTTGTTAAGTGAATCTGGTTTCTCTATTGACTTTTGCTTGACAGAAGATTACAAAAGTCCTGACCCGGGACACTGCAACCATCATAAATGTGAATCAGTTGCCAGGTGTCTGAATTTTTATCTCATGAGTTCATGGGGATGATGCAATGGTTGTAAGTAACTTATTTCAGTGCCATTTTAACTTTGAACGGTGATTAAATGAACTGTTGCGAGTCGAAGACTACCTGTATTACAATCAAAATTAATTTATATGTTGAAGCAGATAACAGTTTATTGTAGCATAATGGGGGTAACTGCGCAAATCTTCTGGTACCTGACTTGAATGATAAAGGAAACTTATTCCCCCCCCCAAAAAAATTGCAATTTTCATGTTCTGATGCAATCAAATTTACTTGTAATTAAAAAACTCAACACTGAATGATCTTATTCCTGTTAAAGGATGCACAGAATTGTAATATTCTGCAGTTGCAGAATGAAGCACTATTTTATTTTAATTAATTGGTACAACCACCCTTTTCTTAAACACTTATAGAATAGGGTGACTGATAGAATTTAAGATATGGATGCAAAATAATGATAGATAAAACAGCAAAAGCCAAAATGTTTTGGATGCTAATTTTCTGCATGTTTGATTAAAGTTTAGATAGGATTTTCATTTTTTATTTCACAGCATTCTATTTTTCTTCATACATTCAAAGAATTTTTCTGATAAAACATTGAAAATTTTTAAATGCTTCTTTTTTTTTTACTTGAAATTCTTCTCCCGTTTGGTTGATTTTGATTTGGGGCAATTAAAAAAAATTCCTTCCCTCTTCCCTTCATTCCTTGGGAAAATTTGCATCTTTCCCAACAGAGAGAGGATTTAAACAACAACAAGAAGAAGAATTTTCCAAACTGATGTAACTAATGAATCCCATGGATGTTGAGTCACAAAATGTCACTATACTCTGCTGTGCACCAGACTATCCATAGATAATTGTTCACTATCTTCTAGTGGCATTAAGAATCTATTTTTACCTTTTCTACAGCCAATATTCAAACAAATTGGTTGGCTGCTTTCTTACTTGTGTTAAAAGTGAAGATGATGGTATGTTGGTTTTACTGATTTGGAAATACTAGTTTCCAATCACAGAAGCCAAAAAAGTAGGAATTTTAGAATGTCATTCCCAGTTCCAACTGCAGATATAAAATAGTTTTTGATTCCTAATATAAACAAATAATGATAAGTGGGTGGTGTTTACTTCCTTTCTATAAAGACTAATTAGAAAATGTTGATGTATAAATAAGCACATCTATCTGTGAGGATTTATATGTAATACTACTTCAAGTGATTTAATTACTCAGGACAGGTAAGTTTTCCCCCGCATATATTGCTTATCTGCTTAACATATTTTGTAGTTTGTGCCACTTTAGCTTTCTGACATCAACCAAAACTGTGTGTGCTCTTGACACTTCACCTATTCCCAGTGGTGTTAAGAGAAACCTGGCTGTCCTTTGGGGAAACCCTTTGAATGGTGCGGCTCTTGACTTTCTGCATTTTCCCTTCACAACTTGCAGTTTTATTTGGTTATATAAAAGTTTCACAACTGGTTTGTGTTGCTGAAATGCTTGTTTAAAATTGGGTGGGGTATTTTTTTTTTTTGCTGAATTCTCATACTTGTTTAAAAAACAAAGAATACATGAAGATATATTTAGATTAAGTTTAAATTTCCTGCACCATGAGGATCAGCAAATGGGAAGCTCTAGTTGAAAGAACGGTGTTCTGCCTAATCTAATAAGCTTCCTTTTTTTTGTTTGAATTTCATTTCTGCAACATAATATTAACGAATGTCCCTTTTCCTTTTGTTAGGTGCATGATACAAGTTTAAAATAACATTGTCTATTTGCTAATTGCATGTTAACTGAACACTAGCCAACATTTTAAAGTGTTATTTCATATCTCACTCCTATTATACCTTTTTACAAGCTATCATTTGTTGGTGCTCAAAGTTGGTGTCAACTGTCTGAAATTATTGTCTATCTTCGTAAGTTTCTTCTTCTTACAGCTTCTTCTTATTCCCATGTTCCTTTGGAACAAATCCCCTTTGCTTCTGGCTTCATATAAATATTTTTGACTCTTGATCCTTGCAGTTTAATCATTCGTATTTAATTACTCCAAGCACAACAAGCTTTATTACATTTGGAAGATTTTACTGAACTAATGACATTTTCTGAGGAGACAACCAACCATTGAAATGGTTTAATTAAAACATTATTTAATTAATTCAGTCATTAAGAGCCCGAGTTAAAGTCCAGTGGGCTGAGAGTTAGTTACCCTATTTCAGTTGATTTCAGTGAGATACAAAATTTAGGCACCTGATGTAAAGCACTTCACTAATTTCTAGAAGATGAAAATTGTAAAGCAGATACCACATGGTACAATAGCCTTCCCCAACTTGGTGCCCTTCAGATCTATTGAACTTGCAACCCCAACAATCCCAAACTAGGAAAATGAATTATGAGGATTATAGTCAACATATGTGGAGAGTGCATTACATTGGGAATGGCTGGTTTTACCATAAATAATAATGTTATTGGTTCACTTATATGATAGGAGCTAACAACTTAAGTGGAAGTTCATGAATTAGAATTAGGCAATATTTTAGAACTCAGTGATGAATTTACTTTCAACACTAAACAAGAGGGAAAAAAGCATAAATAGATTATTACTAAATAGTGACACACCTAGTTGAAATAATGGTATATCAGAGGTATTTGATACAGTTATTATCATGTTCATCACTATTATTCATCTTATTTATAAAGTAAATGAAATAACTACTTGCCCAGGACCTTATGGATAAGTTCAGCAGAGACTAAAAACAGGTTTCTTATATCCTGATGTCAAATATACTGTATATACCCTTCATTTTTCTAATCTAAAGATAATAGTACTTGACACAGAAAAGAAAAATAGACCTCTTATATTGAATTAAAAATAAAAACAAGCCAACTGCAAATATACATTATTTATTTATTTTACACTATTAAATGGTTCCCTCCCCTAAGTTCTTGGTGGGGTACAAGAAAGTCAAAATGAAAATATAAGGCACATCACAATCAATTAAAATAATGGCATCGGTAAACAGTACAGAAACCTGATCACAGTTGCCCATAAATAAATCTGCTGCAGAGCCAAATGGGTGCTGGAACAAACTCTTTTGGCTTGTTTCGGAAATGCTGGTAGTGTTGGGAACATCCACATCTCATGTGCCTCTCAGAAGAGATTTGCAACAAGACCCCCTGTAAAAGACCAGGTTTAAGGACAGGCAGATTTAAGTCTGGTAAATACAACCCAAAGTGGTGCCTTAAAGCAGGGGTCCCCAACCACAGGGCCCTGGACCCGCACCGATCCGTGGATCATTTTGTACCGGGCTGCAAAGAATAATCGTTATATATATATATGTTTTTAGTAAAGAAATAGTAAAGAATCCCTTTACTATTGGGGAAGAATTTATTTTGCCGGTCCTTGAAAAAGTGTTTCTGCGTGAAACTAGTCCCTGGTACAAAAAAGGTTGGGGACCACTGCCTTAAAGGATCCTTTTGTTTGGATCTGGAAATCTAGCAGCCAATGCCGCACTTTAAAGATATCAATTATTCTCACATGTCAGGAGTATATTTATACAATATACAATCGTATATTTTGTGCTAGCTGTAACTTTTACTGATGATCCAAGTCTTACCTCCCCCCCCCAGGAGCTTATTTCACAATACGAGGACCACCAACAGAAAAACACATTTCTTGGTTGGGAACTCTCAGCATCCTAACTAAAATGAGCAAATTGGACATATTAATTCTACCAGAAGGTGCACTACTTCCATATTTTAAAAGGGTAATATGGAAAGTCTATCTAGAGCTCTCTTTTCTGTGACAGAATGTAAATTCAATGAATGAAAAGATAAATGGATATCAGCTCTGAGTTTCTCATGGGAATAGCAGAGTTAAGAAAAGTAAGCTATTTTCCCTTCAATAAGGAGTTTTTCTATGAACAATTTGTTCTTAAATTGAACCATTGTAGACAATCTTTTATCATTTTATGACCCTACTCTTCTAACTTATCTCCACCAGGAAGCAAATATCCTTTAGGAGCAGAGAGGTGTATATTTTATATATGATATGATACAGCATACTCAATATGATACATTTTCTGTAATAATTTAAAATTTCTAACCAATTGTTTGGCATAGTGATACAACAATGTAATCTGCCAAAATTATTTATTGTATATGGGTGTGAGGGTTATATACATGGGCACGTATTAACTTACTGTATTGCTATAGTTATTATTTGTAGCTGTTTGCTGATCTAATATTTTAGTTGAGCAAAAGATATTGGATCTATTAACCTTGTATAGCGACAAGAACTTCTTGAAGTGGAATATATTCCATGTTTCTCATATAATAAGACTGGGTCTTTTTTTTTTTTTTTTTTGAGCCCAAAAAAAACAGCTGGATGTTTTTCGGGCATGAATATTTCTTTCTCCCCTGGACTAATAGGGCGCCGTGGGCAGGTATGCGCATCCAGCCGCTCCTAAACGCGTCATGGCGGAGCGTTGGAGGGTCCTCCACCAGTGCTTTGCCTGCGAGCCGGGTAGCGGTGTGGGCGGTGGGGATGTACCGCAGCGTTCGTGCTTCTCAGCCCATAGTTTCCACATTACTGCGGTGCTGGCGCTTCTTGAGTTCCGTTCACACAGATCTGAGTCCACCCTCCGCTTTTCCCCATCCCTGTACAACAGAAAAAAAATTTGGGCTGAGTGCGTGCGTGAGTTTTGGTTTAATCTGAGTGGCTGGGGTGGCTGAGAAGAGCTGAATGTAGTGTCTTGCTGTGGTACCTTTGGTGCTCAGCCTTGAGCTTCTGCCAGTTTCAAAGGCCAGTGCGCGCGTTCCTGCTGCAGTCAGGCGGAGCTCAGCTGTCCTCTTCGCCATTTGCCATCTCCAACAACGTGCACAGTGGCGAACTGTGAAGTTACAGAGGTGGCTCCCCCTGGAGTGGCTAATGCTTCCAGGTTCACGTTGCTGCCGTGTTGTGGAGACGGCAGTGGCGGAGAGGGACGCTGCAGCTCAGCCTGGGCGAGCTGAAATTGTAGAATGGGCTGCGCACCGGGACTTTTTGAAACTTGCAGGCTTGAGGTGGAGCCCAAGGGTAAGCGCAGCAGAGACGCTCGCTAGCTTTCTTCACGCGCACCCGCCATCGGGATTAAACCAACGCAGTGCGCCCAGGCTTCAGGTGCTCAATGTTTTTTTTTGTTGTTACAGGGAATGAGGAAGCGGGTCTCAATGTGTGTTAAGGATAGGTGCTGGCGAGAAGAGGTACGCCCGCCACACGCAGGTCATGGAAGCTATGGTGACCTGAGAAGCGGGCTGAAATGCTGTTGCGGCTCACGCGATTGCACCTGCTCTGGACCGGTCTGCAGCAAGGCACTTGGTGGGGTAGGGGCCTTGCGCTCCGCCTGATTGGCTGTTAGGAGCGGTGATGGGAGTGTAGTGCTGTGGGGATCCCTTAATGGCAAAGTTCCCCCTGTGCTCACCCCCCAATTTTTGCATGTTTTCAATAGGCGATTTGGGGGGAGGGGCTTAATTTCATTTTATGCCTAGAAAACATGCTGGGTCTTCCGATGGGGGGGGTTATTGTTGGAGAAACATGGTATTTAGAATTTGAGGTGTGTGTGATGTTATGCCATCAAAAATTACAGTGGAGGAATTACAGAATGGCTTTACTTTATTACACATATCAAAACATAGACAAAATTTAAATTCTATACAGCCTGCTGATGAAACTTATCTTCTACATGAACCCTGCTTCATTTTAAAATTGTATCCCATTGTGAAATTACCTAGAATGCTTCTTGCATTTTTGTTGCCATGAGTTATTGGGTCATAACCTAAGGCTCACAATCTCGACTTCTAATAAATTAACTCATAAAGTATCTTCTGGGATCAATTATTAATTAATTATTAAAACAACTTTTGCTCAAAATATATTGTTAACCCCTCCAAATAAATTTTTCTTAAAAATTTTTTTCTATGGAAGCTATTACATTTGATTACCTATTTATAAATCCTTTCAGTTACATATTCATTTGTATATTTGCAGTTGGAACTTTTATTTTCTTTGCTGGATTTACCAGTGAATATGGAATAGCATATTTAATAATCGTTTCTGTTTAAACATTGCAATTCTTTATGCTTTAGACCTAGATATAAAAATCCTTAATAACAAAATAAAGTTTTTTTAATTAATATCCCTTGCAGTTTAAATGGGGGTGAGTGGGTAAAGATAAACAATGATTTAATAACACAGAATTTAAATGCTGATGTATATCGTACTATTTGACATCCTATTTAGCTTAAATGTGTTAAAACTCTAAAATACTCTTTCATTTCCCTCTGTGACTGGTAATTAATGGATGCCCTTTCTGTTATTGTCTTCCTATAATTTGTGTTAGATGTTATTGTGTGAAATTTTGAAAGAAGCAAATGTAGGAAATGAGAAATGACATCTGTGGGTTAATTTTTAAGAGTGACAAAAGCAAAGCTTTATCTTGTCATAAAGCTATTTCTTTAAAAAGAAATCTAATGCATATTGATGAGAACGTTTTTTCAGAGACAGAGAAGTGAGGTTTTATTTCCAAACTATGTTTTATTATATACTGCCTCTGAAAAAGATTCTCTACTGAAATTTATTTGGCTTTTTAAACTAAGAATTCTCATTATTTCAATAAATACTATTTTCAGGCTTTGATTCCCCCCCTTGGGATTTGTTGTTTTGTTTCTTCCTTAAATTGCTTTCTTTGCAGTTATATAGCCAAGCCACATAAACTTCTCTTAATATATTTCAAAACATAGAGTCTGACAGCATATTGCAAGCTGCTAGTTAAACCATATTAAGATTGCAATTTCATGTGTACCTATTTAGCATTAAACTAGACTAAGCAATTGAGATTCATTTTTGACAAGACATGCTTAAACTTACATCATGATGTTTGCACAAGATAAGGAGGTAAAATCATGCACAGTAATTAACCAAATCACAACCTACATGGGTATGCAGAAATATCAACAATAGCAAAATGAATTAGTGTAGCAAGAGAAAAAATAATAACAATAAAGAACCAGGGTCAGGATGCTAATAAAATTCCAAAAAGCTACACATCACATATGTGATGGAGTATACTGGAGTAAAAGTTATAGTTTTATAAAGTTATAGTTTTATAATTTTATATAGTTATATAAAATCCTGCATATCGGAGTAAAAGTTACAGTTTTAGCATATGTACATTTATTGTAAGAAATATTTTTTAAAATCATTATTACATTTACCAAGTTACAGTACATCATGTAGATTGATGTACTGTATCTATAGGCCATTCTTGTTTTTTAAATTTTATTCCATGGTTATATTGACTGAATGCTAATTTATGGCCACACAATTCCAAATTAAATGTGTTAAAATGATTGTCTATTGCTGAGAAATAGTGGGCTATAAAATATTTTCATATCGCATGTGTAGCTCAGAACTTTTTTTAAAAGTATAAATTAGTGTTAAAAGGTTGAAGAATATAATCTCTGGTTGCATGTTACATCGCTGTATGTTTTGTGATATGATTAAGGAATATGCAAAACTAATCAATTCAATAACAAAATGCCCCATTCCCGAAAAGGTGAGTGCTATGTATCCCTGATATGTACAAGAAATCCAAAATGGCCTTTTAAAACAGAGACTCCTATATTAAGATTAGAAATAATACTGGTAGTAATAATAAAAAATCGTCAAACAAACAACCCTTCATGGCAGTTAGGATGCTAAAGATTATATTTATTTCCATTTTGTTTGGTAGCTGGGTTTTTATATATAAGCTTATCTAGAAGAGAACTAAGAAAGCTATATTATTTCTATTGGCACACACACTTGAGTGCCATGTCTTCAGAAGGATCAGACCTTCGTTTCTTCTGGTCTCTTTCCTTTGACATTCTTGCTAGACAATTAGTCCACCCTCCCTGTCTTAATTTGGTATTGGAAAGGTAGGGTTTAAAGCAGAGGTGGGAAATGATGGCCCCTTTAAAATTTGTGGACTGTTGCTGACTCAGGAATTCTGGGAGTTGAAGTCCACAAGTCATAAAAGGGCCATCGTTCCCCATCCCTGAAAGTCTATTTTATTTTAATCATGCAAGAGCAATATGCTTCATATATTAAATCAGTCATAAACAATTCTATTTAAAAAGTTTCTGCATAAAAGATGCTTACAATGTCTTATATCTTGCATGTTTCAGATAGCTGTGGCGCAGAAACTTGTAGTGTGTGGACTATCCTTATTATTTCATATGACTGTTAGCAAAACTTTCCCTGTAGAATACAACATTGATGACCAATTCAGAGCAACAGCATCATTTCCTACAAAGATTATCTACCTATACCTGTCACTAATGGCTGCCAGGCCGAAGTATTATTTTGCATGGACTTTGGGTAAGAAATTTGGAGGGAAGGAAGGGGAAGAGTGTTCATTTTACAAGTTTTATAACAGAATACTGGAAGAATATGTTTAATAGAGTGCCCTCTTGTGGGCCAAGGAATGTTCAAAGGAATTCTTTTAGAAGCACTGGTTTTTTTAATGGCTAATTATAAAGTGTTTTATTAGGTGTTTTTAACTCAGATTTAAACATAAAAGTATGATAAGTGAGTGTGGTAGTTAAGAATGTCTTAGGAAAGATTGCTCATAATATGCAATTTCATTCATTCTTTATTTGAATTGCTTGGGAGCCTTAGATGGAATGATGATTTCCATCTTAAGGTGTAAGCCAATTATTAATTGTTAATGAAATATTAAAAGTTGTATTTGTTTTGTTTAAATTTATCCCAGATTGTTTTGATAATGTTAATTTATATGCCCTTTAAATAGATTGCAGGAAATTCTTTATATCTGACTTTAAAATCCATTTTTCATTAAATTTAAATCCAATTTGTGGAATGGCAAATGAATCAAAGGCTATAATGGATCCTAGTTAATTTCAGCACTGGTAATAGTAATAATCCTGCTGTTTTTCTCAGTTATCTGTATCTTAATTTGATACAGAAACATGGAAACACAGAAAACATAGAAAGAAACAAAAAAAGCTACGCTACTCGACAATTGGGTAAACATTGATGATTATTCAAAAAAATTGAAGGGTATTTTTTTCTTTTTAAAAATCCAGTGGTCATATGAATCATGTGATTTAACACTTTCAATTATCGTAACTTCTAGGAAAAGAATTACTTTAATAGTTTTACAATTTATTTTTAATATGAAACATTGCCAACATCCAGAATGTACTGAGAAGCCTATAAAATATGTAAGTGTGAATTCTAATCTGGCTTCAGATTTAGGAAAAGAAACAGTTACATTGTTTTTAAAACATTCAATTTGAAATGTATTTTTTCATAATTTGTGTTATATATTATAGAAATAGAGAGAAATGTAGTTATGCTAGTATTTGGTGTTTAGTGATCGCTTCAGCAGTAGTTGCAAAATATACTTCTTTAAAGTTCTTTGTGAAAAGCAGTGCGACCATTTATAAGATTTTTATAGCTTTCTACAATTCCTTATTTTTCCTTGCAGCAGAAGCAATTAATAATGCAGCTGGATTTGGCTTTAGAGGTTATGATAAAAATGGAGTCCCACACTGGGATTTGATTTCAAATCTACGAATTCTACACATAGAGGTTAGTTCAAAACTTTCCAAATGGGGATATTATTTACATAATGTATATAGTACTGCTTTGTTGCAATGTGTTACAGTGATGAAATGAACTTAACATGAGTAAGAATTTCATTGTCCTTATTGCAATAATGTATACTGTAGATAGTCCTTGATTTACAACAGTTCATTTAGTGATGATTCAAATGACAGCAGCACTGAAAAAAGTGGTGTGACCATTTTTCACAGTTACAACTATTGTAGCATCCCCACGCTCATGTGAACAAAACTCATATTTATGATGGTTGCAACATCCCGGGATCATGTGATCCCCTTTTGCGACCTTCTGACAAGCAAAGTCAATGGAGAAGTCAGATTCACTTAACAAGCATGTTATTAACTTAACTGCAATGATTCACTTAAACTAACGGTGGCAAGAAACGTAATAAAATGGGGCAAAATTCACTTAACAACTGTCTCATTAAAATTTTTCAATTATGGTCTTAAATCAATGACCACCTGTATTATTTCCACTCCCAAATGGGAGTCTGTTCAGAGTATTACAGCATAAATTCAATGTCAGAAAAGAAAACACAGATGACTGAGGCTTCATTTAACTTATTTAGAAACATATAAAGTAAATTTTACAATACCAGTTGTAAATTTCTCCAACATGGAAGAAACTCAAACAGAAGCAGACATGTTACAGTTTCAGAGCAGAGCAGCAACTCGACTTCAGCAGACAAACAAGCAAGCAAGCTTCTCTTTCACTTTGGAGCTGAGCACAGAACAGAGATAAACTGTGCCCAGATTCTCTTTTAGTTTCAGCCCTCAATTCAGCTTCTGTTGGCTGACCTTGTTACGAAGCTCTATTCTAGTTCATCAGTATACTCTGATAGAGTCTCAATATGCCTCTTAACATGGATGTTAGAAAGTATAAGCAGAAGGGTCTTATTATATTAAAGTTATGTTACTGGTTTCTCATAAGCATCTGGACACTATTAAAATAAAAATAAACTTAGATAGGCCTTTGGTTTGAGCCAGTTCAGCTCTTTTACATTTTAAGCTCAATTGTGATCATAATTCAAGGATTACCTGTATTAAAAAAAAGACCAGAAAGTCATTATACCTCCTTGTCATCATCTCCTTCCTTCCTTCCTTCCTTCCTTCCTTCCTTCCTTCCTTCCTTCCTTCCTTCCTTCCTTCCTTCCTTCCTTCCTTCCTTCCTTNTCCTTCCTTCCTTCCTTCCTTCCTTCCTTCCTTCCTTCCTTCCTTCCTTCCTTCCTTCCTTCCTTCCTTCCTTCCTTCCTTCCTTTGATTTAGATACTATCCATTCTCTTTACAGAGGGACTGTGGGTTGTATACACATAGAAATAAATAATACAAATAATAATTCTTATTTTTCTACAGTAGAGGAAATTGAGTTTTCTTCCTTTTCCTTTATCTTATGAATAGAATGACTAACATTTATATACAGAATATCTCTATATAAAGGCACAGTTGCATTAATCTGTTCCAACAAAATTGCAGTTTTCTGGCAAATTAAAACTGACTACATTTTGCTTTGTTTCCTTTTTTAAAAAAAAATGTATGGCCAATTCTCTGTGGTTTTAAATTTCACTTGCTCAACAAGAATACAGCAAGCACCATATGTTTACTGAAATTAATGGAGAAAAGAAAATTCTCCCTTCAATATATGTGCACACTGTTATTGTTTTTGTAGGAGACAAGAAACCGGTTCCTTACGACAAGCTGCTTCTAATCTGTTGGAGACAGATTTTATGATTAATGTAGACTCATCAGAAAAATTTATGCTCCAGAAGACCTGTATAATCAGTGTTTTCGCCAGAATTTATATGACTTGAAAAAGCAAATTTGCTCCCTCCAATAACAGAACCTCATAAAAGCAAAATCTCATAGAAATCAGGCTATGTACTTCAGTACTTCAGAAGTACATTTTTCAAAATAATGTGTAGTTCATTTTCTTTTCTAAAAAAGAAACATTTAAAGGCATTGTGAAGATAGAGTTCATTTACAAATAAAAATTTTAAAAACTAAAATGCCTATAGCCTCTTGAAAATATTTATTTGACTTATTACCCTAGTATGAAACCACCGAACCTGACCTACATAAGTACATCCACTTATTAATGGTCCAGATTGTGCCCTACCACCAGTCACCTTCTCTAGCCTTTATTGTTTTCTCAACCGTATGTTCCACTGTTCTACACTGGGCAAGATTTCAGACCTAATATATTACCTATAATTACAAACTATATTGTATAATTTATATAGATATATCATAGAGTATACAACATACTGTTTTGTTTGGAAAAACACGAGGTAGACCGGGTTCCAACAACAAAGTCTTTATTCTCTATTATTCAGTGAACGGAACAACTCTGGCTGAAACCCGCGGCAGGCCTTTTGATTGATAGGCTAGCCTGCTGGCTTTCAGCAATGGGCCAGCTATTGGATTTTGCCGCCTTTTTCAGTTGATTTGGAATGGTCCTAGTATGAACAATCCGAAAGTGCGTTATATGTTATTTGAACCAATCAGTTTGCAATATCTTTTGGATGTAAGCCCAATTGTACATCATAGAACACACCCTCCTGCCTTAGTTCGTCCTACGTGTGACATACAGTCGCGGCATGGTAGGCCGGGCTGTTCTCCTGACTTCACTGGAGCACTGCGCGGTTCATTTTGGTGGAAGACTTCGACCGGTTCGGATGAGCTGCTGTGTCGTCCGTCCTTCTCTCATGGAACCCGTTTTGGAAGGGTGAGTCAGGCATTTTACTGCTGCTGATTTCTTAAGGCCGGCATGTTTTGCGCTCCTCCCCGTTTTCCTCCGGCATGGTCGAGCTGCTGGCTGTCCCCTTCCGAATGGACCTATATCGCGCAGTTTTTTTATTGCTCTGTTTTGTTTTGTTACAACTCTTCGGTTTTTTGTTTGTGACGTTCTTTATTTTATTTTCTCGTCTTTCCCCCACCTTGGTTTGCTGTTCTATCGGTTTATCAATGTCAAGGTTTATGTCAGTATTTCGTTCTATGTTTCGGACGGAAGCTGGTCTAGTGGCCGCTTCCATTTTCTGCCAATCGTCAATTGTTAACCTGTAGAATTTGGGGCCTGTATTTGTGTGATTTGTCCTGGTAGCCATACAGGGTCCCGGTAAGTTTTTAGCGAAACACCAAATCGCCTAATTTAAATTTGTCATAAATCGCTGTAGGAGGAGTGGGAGGGGTTTTTCTGGCGATAAAGGATTTGGGTGCACCCTATCAAGGTGTGATCTTAATTTCCTCCCCATGAGTTAATATCTGCTGGGGGAATTTGTTGGTAGGTGGGGTACTGGGCGTTATGTGTTGGGAGTGTGAGCAATTGGTTTATTTTTGTTGGATATCTCGGTGTCCATTCGTTCTAACCCCTCTTTGGTAAACCGGACCATTCTTCTCAGCCCTGCCGTTTGCAGCCAGGTGAGCCACGCGCGGTGAGGGCATGTCCCCTTATACCTAGGGGAGGCCAGTATTGTTCGAATTGTAAGCTGGTTAGCTGTGGCCCCGTTATCTGATACGAAGTACGTCGTAGACCATGGTGGCAAAAAGGTTGTTTAGTTTGTTTAATACAGTTTCGTTGTTGTCGTTGGATGGCATGATTTTTACTTCTAACAATTAGAAATAGGCATCAAGCGACAATCAGGAATGTATGCCCTTGTAGGAACCGCGAAGGTTCAACGTGGATGTCTATGACCACGGGCCTCGTGGGTTCCCCAGTCTCTAATGTGGTGCTTTAGGCGGGTACGGTCTAATTCCCGGCATTTGTTGCACGAGCTTTAACCCAATACTTCTATGTCCCTATCAATACCTGGCCACCAAAACATAAGCTTCTTAGAAAGGCTTTTCATTTTTACAATCCCCGGGTGCCCCTTCGTGTAACATTCAAGTAACCCTGGGTTGTAGAATTTGTTAGGAATGTACTCCCCGATCAACCCACAGTCAAACACCCTTTTGAATGAAAGTAAGTCTGTCCTTCCGGGAAAAGGGTTAAAGTTTTCAAGTTTTTTGATTTCCGGCCAGCCTTTACCTACCCAGCTAAGAAACCGCGGGCGGTCAATGTAGTTCTTTCGCTGTGGCTCTGGCGACATCATAAGCTGAATGGGTAGATCAGTGCAAGTCTCTATTGTAATGCTGTCATCGCTGTGCCGGGTCCTTCCATGGTGCTGGTAAAGTGCCTCTGCTCAAAGCGTCCCGCATGGGAAACTGTGTTTTTCCCTGGTCGATGTGTCAGAAGTGTAGGAATAAGGCTGCTTAAGGAATTCTGACCATCTAGTCATTCTTTGGAGAAGATATTTGGCGTTGGTTTTGTTTTCCCGCAAATTTTATTCCCAGCAAGGGTATTGTGGTCTGTTAAATTTGAAAAAGTCCGCCCGTAGAGGCACTCCGTGGAAAACGTTTCACTCCAGCGACAATTGCTAGAGCTTTCTCTGTCGAGTTGGCTGTAATTTCTCTCGGTTTTAGACAATGGTCCTTGACTAATAATGCGAACGGGTGCCTCTCTCGCATCGAGGTAGTTGGTGGCTCAGGATGGCACTGCGACTCCGAAATGGCGAAAGCGTCGCAGGTCAACCCTAATGCAGTGTTGGCGCTAAATTGAATAGAGAGACGTTTTGTTGAATGTTAGCAAATTTTTTAATTCTTGGAAGGAATTCTCTCTCCTATAGCCCCAAAGTCAAATGCTCTTGTCCAATAGACGGTGTACATTGGTTTCTGCTATAGTGGCCTTTATTTGGAGGAATACAGTTATAAAAATTTTATCAGTCCAAAAATGCTTGAAGTTTCGGTTTGTCCTTGGTTCTGGCACGAGTTGCCTTATCGCTTTAATTTTTGCTGTAGGGGGTATACCCCTCCGTCTATTAAAGATAGCCCAGGAATTCGACGCTATTTCTTTTATAGCAGCACTTTTCTTTTTTACTTTGAGCCAGAGTCCCTCTAAATTTAGTGGTCTTTTTAAAGTCTGTCTTTGAGTTGAGTTTCATGCTCTGGCTGAGAGTTAGGACGTCGTCGAAATATGGTAATGAACTCCTTGTATGCAATTTAGGAAGCGCTCCATTAGATCTGAATATTCCTGTGCCTTACATCACTCCAAATTGGAGTCCTGTTACACTTACAAGCACCTTTATGCGGTAAACTATAGTCCTGTGCTTCAGCTGTCTCTGGTCCAATGGGAGTTGTTTGATAAGCTTGCGCTAAGGCTTGAGTTTAGCAAGAACATTTTTCCTTTTCTCAGGGAGTGTAGTTAATGTTGACTACCTGGCACCGGGTATGCGCTCTGTTGCAAATGCCGTTGGTTCAGGGTAGCCTTAATAGTCACCAACAGATTCTAATGAACCGTCTGTTTAATAGTGTGACTATTAGGCGTTTCCCATTTGGCTATGTGTCCACACTAGCAGGTTCCTAATACCCCTTGGGCTATTAATTTGTCTAGCTGTTCTTCTATCTTTGCCTTTAAGTGCAAAAAAGGAACTTCGCTCTGCCTTTAGTCCCACGGTGTTATTTGGGGGATTTAGACCTAAAAGAGATACGGATTTTCCCCGATACTTGCCCAATGTTCTCGTCCGAACACGTCATGGAATTCCTTTTTGGATGAAGGTCCTCTTTCCCAGACGGATTGTCGTTACTCGGTCCTGATTTCGGTCTCCGATGCCAGTGGTGCGAACCATTCGGTTACCCGGAGGCTTGGTCTCTCGGTCGACTATGTCAGCCAGTAACACGTTAAACATTACTGTTTGGGTATGTTGACTCGTGAAATGTCCATGACGACTACAGGGATTTGGGTTTCCCTGGTAGTCCTTGAGGTTAGTTGCTGCTTCCTGAAGTTCTGGATTTGATTACCTGGGACTATGTTTAATGGTGCCCAAGATACCATTGAAAGAAGGATCCGAGTCCAACTTCCATTTTGCAAGGTTTTCCTTCAATATTTACTGTACTTTAACTTTCTCCCGCTTTCCCGTCGAGCGCTTTCTATAGTGATCAGTTTGGAGTATGTATTAGGCTGCGCTTCTCTTGTTTGCCACTTATCCCCTCAGTTCGCTTGGCTCAGTTTGTGTTGGGGAATTTCTTGGCGTCTCGTTGGGATGTAAGTCTTTTTTTATTCCTGCAGACTTTCTCAAATATGCCCTCGTTCTTTGCAATGTCTGCAGATGGCATCGAGGAATTCGTATGTCGGCTCGGGGATGGTTTCCTCCGCGCCAGCGCATTCCTGCCCAATTTCCTTTCTGTTCGCGCTCTTTTCTGTTTGCGAATAAAACCGGTGGATCCGGCTAAGTATATCGCCGTGTAGTGGCTGGACGTCGTGCATAGTCCTCGTCGTCTTCCTTCGCTCGACCGGTTGTTATCGCCATACTCCTCGTAGTGGTGGTGGTGTAGGGCTGTTTTTCGTCTGTTGGGCTCTGGGTTTGTTTCTTCGCATGTGTGTGTTCATCTTCTTCATTGACAGCTGATTTTTTCGTCAGCTCAGCCGGCTGTGGCTTCCGCCGATGGCTTCAGGTTACATATGATGGGTTGGGCTTTGAACGTAATTATACTCTGTGTGTCGAGGTCTCCAAGCCCAAACACCTACGCGATCCCTCATTGGCTTCGGTCATGTCAGGAAAATCAACACTCCACCGCCCTATTGTTCTAAGGGCAGCAACGAAATCGGCGACGTCCTCTCCTTCCTCTGGTCTATCTGCGGTTAAAAATTCGTGTCGCTTATAAATTCGACACCACCCGCGGGCGTAGTGGGCTTTCAGATTCATTGTAATGTCTGCCAACGTTCAGTCTGGTTGACCATCTCGGGCTTTGCCCAGAGCCTTTGGCCATCTTGAAATCGTAGTCCACAGTGTGGTTAAAACCACACAGCCCTCTCCGCTTGCCTCTCCGGAGATGCCTTCCATCTCATTACTCTCCAAATACCATTGGAAACGGTCCCTGCAAAAGGAATCCCAATCTCTTCCGTTGGGATTGCACAGGGTGCGGGCAGTGCGTTGTTTCCAAGGCATTTTCGATCGCCGTCTTTATATATCTTCTCACCGTGATGAAGAGCAGAGTTCGCCGTTCAGGCCGTCCCACCTTTCGTCGCCACGTCTTTGGTTTCAGAAAAACAAACAAAAGGTTAGGACCACCGGTTCCAACAACAAAGTCTTTATTCTCTATTACTTCAGTAACGAACAACTCCTGGCTGAAACCGCCGGCAGCCTTTTATTCAGGCTAGCCTGCCGGCTTTCAGCCAATGGCAGCTATTTGATTTTCCGCCTCTTTTCAGTGATTTGGCATTGGTTCCTAGTGAACCAATCCTAATGCCTTATATTATTTAACCAATCAGGTTTGCATATTTTGGAGTAACCCAATTTACATATAGAACACATACTATTTGAATGTGACCTCTTTTATTGGAAAGAATGCAATACATGTTTGCTTCATAGCCTGATAAAGATATAAAATGTAGCTTTGTAGATAGCTGTAGAGATAACCTTCTCTGTTATTACTGCATCCTCCCTGGAACACTGGAGAGTTGTTAGAAAGAAATAACTAAAAAAAAATCTCTGCCATAATAAATGGGGACAACTTGATTTAGAATGGGAAATGTCCAGTTGTTGAAATTCTTATTGCCAAGTCTTTTTACTTTATAAGAATGTTGTTTTAAAATACTGATTTAAATCAGCTGCCAAAGATCCTGAAATTTTATTTATTTATTTATTTATTAAACTACTATGCTGCCCATCTCACTGCAATACAGAGTTTATATTTGCTTTTCTGAAATAATATAATGTTTTATTCATGTTACAGTTTTCAACAAGTTTCAAGATGTTTCTTGATAACTGGAATATACAGACAGCACTTTGGCTCAAAAGGTATATTGATTGATTGATTGATGTACATCCCACTGTAATCAGAATTATTCTCAGAAGCTTATATATTATTCTCTTGTTGATAATTCAGTATTACAAAGCTGTCCCAAAGATTTTGGGATGATCGTGTTGATAATAATAAAGGCTTAGCCTGAATCTATTCTGTTTGCTTATCCATTGGCCTTTTCCTTTACTTCAGGAATACTAATTTCAAAGGCTGTTATATGGTTATAAATCAGAGTTGGAATCTCTAGAAGCCTCTCAGAATCGTAACTCCTTTTGGGTGCCAGTTCCTTAATGACATAGTTGCTATAATGGGTGTAACAGTCTGCCATTTTCAAGAAGCATATTTTTCCAGATTCCTTGGCTTTGAAAGTTTTGCATTGGAATAATTGTTTTTGACCCTAAATGTATAGTAGAAATATTTTATTTTCCTTCCAGCATTCTGCAGTTTCTTGTACTCAACAATCTATTGGTGGTTAAGGAACCTTCCTAACAATGCTGGGTAGATACATGAGTTTGATTGGGACAAGTCTCCTCCCAGCAGTCTCAGCATCTCATTCTATCTTGGTCATCAAACCGTTTGACTTTCTAGGGTGGCATTTTGGGAGTGCACAAGAGACAAATGGGGATAAATTCTGAACTTTGCTTACCTTATCATCTAGGACATTATTTAGTCATGGTGATATTGTTTACTACCAATCGTTATTCTCTTAGTATTATAGCTACATACGACTATAATTATGAGCTTTAACTAGGCAAAACAGTGCATTATAGGACACCAATTTCTGAACCAAGGGTGAACCTTACAGGATGTGTTCAGAATAGGAGGAGTGTTGGGTATGTTTGCTGCCCTGAGTTTTTGTAAAAATAGTAAAAGTGGGATATAAATTATCTATATATAAAATCTGGGACCAGTGGTTCAGAGAGAGTAAAATTTGGAGATGTCATGGCTGCTCCAGTGCTGCTCTGCACCTCTTGAACATTCCCATGCACTGTTCCTACACTGTTCCCCCCCCCCAAATTGTGCAGCACCTATTCAGTAATGCCATTACCAAGGACCCTCCCTCAAGCAGCATGTCTACATACNACACTGTTCCCCCCCCCCAAATTGTGCAGCACCTATTCAGTAATGCCATTACCAAGGACCCTCCCTCAAGCAGCATGTCTACATACACCTACACATACATCCCAAGTACCTCTTGTGCACAATATATACCATTCCTGACCCACACACCTGCACACTCCTTTGCACCCTGCCCCACCCCACTCCTTTTTTAGCCTTCCACTTTTCTGATGACTTTCTCCCTGCAAGCTTCCCAGAAGCACAGTAAATTGAGAAGGGGGCAGAAATTGGAGGGAGAAAAGAAGGAAGGAAAGAAGGAAGGAAGGAAGGAAGGAAGGAAGGAAGGAAGGAAGGAAGGAAGGAAGGAAGGAAGGAAGATTTCTGATGCTCCTTGTCAGGTTCTCACAAGGAAACTCAGTGGGGAAGCTTGGAGGAAGACAATGGCTGCTTCCACTCCCACTGCTTTTTTGCCCACTCATGGTCATTCTGTTTCTCTGTTTAGATACGCAAATATTTCTTGGAAGATGACACATTGGGGCATGGATTGTTTAGTTAACTTCAAATATTTCCAATAATTTTTATATTGTGGAAAATAACTTCTTAAAAGTGATTTTATAATTTGAATAATAACTCGGTCTGTTTTTTTAATAATTTGTAAATTTGATAAGAGTGATTGCCTTTGCATACTGCTTGGAACTTTCAAGGATTTTTTTTTAAATGTTATTTCTGGCAGGCCTTAGTATTCTAAAAATGAACTCCTTGCCTTTCTACATGATGCTTTATCTGGTTTTTTTTGTTTGTTTTTACTTTCAGAGTATGCTATGAGCGAGCCTCTTTCAGTCCAACAATACAAACCTTTATCTTATCAGCCATTTGGCATGGGGTATATCCTGGATATTATTTAACTTTTTTAACAGGGGTACTAATGACACTTGCAGCACGAACAGTAAGTATACCTTATATTTCAGTTAAAGTGTAGTTGTGCTCTTTTTTTTGAATTGGATGTTTGAATTCAAAACTTACTGAGTGTTTAATTTTTAAAATTTAGATTAGTTGTTTATAAAAACAATAAGAAGCCTTGCTTTATAATCATTTTTTTAATCACTGAATTGCTTTATGGCATTACAGGTAGTCCTGGGCCTATGACCACAATTGAGCCCAAAGTTTTTATTGTTAAGTGAGACATTTATTAAGTGAGTTTTGCTCCATTTTATGACCTTTCTTGCTACAATTGTTAAGTGAATCACAATCACAATTGATAAATTAATAATATAGTTGATAAGTGAATCTGGCTTCCCTATTGCTTTGCTTGTCAAAAGGTTGCAAAAAATCACAACAAGATCTTGAGAGACAGCAACGGTCATAAGTATGAGTCAATTGTCAAGCATCTGAATTTTGATCACATGATCATAGGGATGTTACAGAAGTTAAAGTGTGAAAAACAGTTCAATTTTTTCAGTACCATTATAACTTTGAATGGTCCCTAAATGAACTGTTGTGAGTTGAAGATTACCTGTATTTGATTATTTACAGATTCAATTTATATGGATGTCACAGATGTAACTTGAGTCTGGACAGTTAATATCAAGTTAAACAAAGATATCAAACAAACTAGCAACACTTTGTACCTAAAGCTCTTTACACATCTATCTGATTAATTCCTTAATAATGAGTTCATGCCTCAAGTAAAAAAAAGATCTTTAATATCTTACACATAGATTGGGACTATCTGGATTTAGAAGGCTATACAGGGCAGGCATAACGACTGTTTACAAAAATGATGGTAACAATAAATAAACAATTTCCCAACCACATTTAGATAAAGCTTTTTCTAAGATCTATATAGATATTACTTGTTCTATTAAGATGTTTACTTACTAATTAAATGTATCTCTCTTTAAATTTAGATTAGAAAGAATATTAGAAATTATTTTCTTGATTCTCCAGCCATTAAATTATGTTATGATATCATGACATGGATCACAACTCAAATAGCAATAAGTTACACAGTTGTGCCATTTGTACTTCTCTCTATAAAACCCTCCTACGTATTTTATAGGTAAGCTGATCCTTCATCCTTTTTAAAAATGCCATTTTAAATGGAAAGGAAGTTATTTAATGTGCTGACAGTTGAGAAAGCAATACTGTAATCCATTTTTCAATTTCTAGAAAATGTTATGTGATGTTTGGTGCCTGATTGAGATTTAGGAAATTAACACAGAATCATAGATTTCCTTTAAATAAAATGAATGCACAAACAAAGAAAATGTTTTGTTCATCATGGTAGCGGAGGACTGTGCAAAAACAGAGAAAACATTAAGACTTCAAAAAGTCTTATTTTCCAACTGTTCCATTTGTATATTTTAACCACATGATGGTGTTTCTGGCATTAGAAAATGGCCAGGCTTTCTCAGAGTGGGAAGATTGACAGAGGAGAAGGATAAGAAGCTATTTATTTTCTATAATCTGAGATAGCGAAATAATTTCATATAGTTTTACACACAAACATAAACACATACACAGAGAGAGAGAGAGGCAGAGGCACTGCATTGTACCGCTGGTTTTCTGACAAGTAAATATAGAAATGTTGAAATATTACCATGTAATGATCAAAACTCTCTATTTCTGTCTCTTTGCTTAGTTCCTGGTATTTCTCCCTCCATATTGCCTGCATTTTAGTGCTGATGTTTCCAATGAAAAGAACTCAAAAAGGAAATAAAGAGCAAGAAAGCATCCAGCCTTCGTGGTCCAAACAGCAAGAAGAAGGAAAAGAAAAAAGAATTACAGGACATAATAGTTATTCTGTGGCAAATAGCTTCAATCAAAGAAGAGACATCACATCCAGAAATACAGCAACAAAACAATGATTACAGATGTTATAGATGCTATATTTTATATTTTCAAGACCATTTATAGCACCTTTTAAAAGGGGGTTGTATTTGTCTGAAAAAATGGTTAGTAAGAAAAGAATGCTATATCTCTAGGGAATATACTAGTAAGATGAAAGCAAAGCTAATTAACCACTCCCGTGCCACGTTCCTATGGATCACGCCTTATATGGAAATATTACAATTATTTCAGTGGGCACTCAGGATCAACAGCGTTTGTCATCGACGTGCCCTCTATGCTGAATGTACATTGTAAATCCCTAGGCACGATGGAGGTGGGAAACGGTTGTCAATCTGGAATGCCAGAGGGAAAAAATCTTGCATTGCCTTAAACCCTCTATCTACTGAAAAGTAATGTTTCTAAATAGTATTTTCATGTTTAGTATAATATATTTAAAGTATAATTCAAAAGTAAGCTTTGGATTCTGAGGGACAAAATGAGAAATGGAAACAGAAAATCCCACTACCTGAAGTGAAAAGAAGAAAGAACAGCAATAAGCACCTCACTATCTGGAGAGTTTTCTTAGTATATCAGGTTTGTACAGGAGAGAATTGTTAATGCTAAATCATAGTTGGTTTCTCTGATTAAAAACAGTGGTTAAAGGAAAGCCCTCTGAAAACTTTTTTTAAAATATGAAAAGTCATCCTTTCTAGAGCCAAATATTTTGAATTTAATTTTGCTCTTTGGATGAGTAAACTTTGCAGCAACCTTCACAAAATATGCATTAAAGCTGCAACTTTCCAATGACAATTCTCCTTCTAATCCTATAGAAATCATTCACGGGGGGCACTAGTAAGGATGGATCAGATATAGAATTCGTGTGAAAAGGTGCTTAAGATGGCCACTTTATCTTTTTTATTATTATTAAGCAAGCCTTTAATTATGAATCTATACATAACCTTTATTAACCTTTATTAAATACATACAAAAAGTATTTTACATATTTTTTTAAAAAGAAGGAAACAGGTGGGGGTGGGGGGCTTCCCTTCCATNCCTTTATTAAATACATACAAAAAGTATTTTACATATTTTTTTAAAAAGAAGGAAACAGGTGGGGGTGGGGGGCTTCCCTTCCATCAAGTCCTCTTTGATCGGGGTGCAGCTGGAGAAGAAACTTCGCTTCTGATGTTTCTTCAGTGTGGGCTGGATGTCTCGGGCTCCCCCTGAGGGTCCCGGGGGCTGGAATGAGCTGGGATGCTGCCCTGGGGGGCTGTCAAGGCTTCGGCTCTATTTTGTCTTCCAGGACCTGCTTGAGGGCTTCCAGCTCTTTGCAGAGTTCCTGATTCTTCTCCAGCGCCTCTTTCAGCTTTCGGAGCTCTTTGTCCTGGAATCGGAGGTGTTCCAAAAGCTGCTGCTTCCATTTGGAAGTTGAGGTTTCCAGCCTTTTTTCAGCTTCCTCCTTTTGCTGGATTTGGCTGAGCAGATAAAGAATCCCGATACTCCTGCTCCACCTGGACCAGCTGCCTCTCCAGCTCGGCCTCCACGTTAGCAGAAGATGACCACTTTATCTTATGGTTATAATTCAATTTCTATTAAACAAAGAGTGAAATTGTTAAATTGGTACTGTCTAGTTGAACATCATAAACTCTGCAACACCACAGTACCTGTGGTTTAGAAAAAGATTAAAACGGGATGTAACATAAGGGGATCATAATGTTATATTTGATAAAACTTTCCCAACCAATTCTTTTGTTTCATAATTTTACCTTGGAAATATATCAAGGGTATTGATAAATTATCAATTTGATAATGAATTTGATAATTTGCTGATGAAAAGTTACAATTGGTAAAGAAATGTGCTAAAGGGCTATAACTTTCATTTGCTTGCTTATGCATCTGTTAGATTTTTTACTGAATGGAAAAGATGTTATCTTTAAAATACACAGAAAGGGACCCACACTAGGAAATGAAAAAATGGCATTTGGTTATTATTAAAATAAGCTGACTTTTCATTCCTGTTTTGTTTTGAAACATGAATGTTATATATCACATGTCTAAATATTTAATGAACCCAGAATGAGAGAAATAGCATCTGGCTATTGTCAGGAACCGAGGAAAGAAATGATACAAACATTTCAGTAGAAATGTCAAGCTATTATAAATTTGATCTTCCAATCTTGTCTTTCTTTTTTTAAAACTTGATTAATCTTTTATAACTTTAAAAAAGAACAAGCAAAAAGTAAAAGTATCTTAAATATAAAAATAATTCCAGTTCTAATTCTATTTGTACTTTAGTAATCTCTTGCAACTATTTTTTAATTTTTAGCCAATATTTTTGAGTTTCCAGACATGACCACCATGTATGATAGAATGTACCTTTTTTCTTCTTGCACTTCCAACATGTCGGATTCATATTAGGATACATCTTTGCCTGTCTCGAAGGAGGCAAATACCATCTATAAAACATCTTGTAAGCATTCTCTTTATATGCAGTGGATTTTGTTAACTTATAGTTTCGATTCTGTCAAGTTGATGTTATGCCCAATGTTTTGAGCCCAAGCTATCATGCATCCCTTCACAATCTCTTCCTCTAATTCCACTTCTAACAAGTACTTATAATTTTTTGTAATTTTTTTGGGTCTGGGCCTCATTTTATCTCAATGTTGTGGATTCAAATATATTTCAAAATCCTTAATATTGTTTTTGTACCTACTTTGTAACTGAAGAAATGCCCACCAGTCAATATGTATCCCTTGCTTTTGGAAGTCTTGCATCAATTTCAAATTTCCTTCTGCATCTTGTACATCTTTATATTTTATCATCTTAGCTAAATCTAGATTGCTTGGGTGAATAATGGCCTCAATTGTAAAAATTGGTATCTTATAATGACTTTTTCATTTTAGCCCAATTTTGTAAAAAGGAGTCCCTAATTAAATGTCTGTGAAAATACTAGTTCCTGTTTCCCACAAAAAGGTGTGTCATCCTCTTTGCAGGTCATGGCCTTCCAGACTTAATATTCTTTTATTGGTTAAATTGATCCAATCTTTCATCCAGATTAGTGCTGCTGCGCTATAATATAGCTCCCAATTTGATAGCCCAAATCCTCTTCTGCTTTTTATATCCTGTAAAGATTTTATCTTTATTTTGGGTTTTCACCTAGCCAGATAAATTTCAGCGTAATTTTATTGAGTTCATTAAAAAAGGATTTCTCTAGTCTGATAGGGATCATTTGAAATAAATATAAAAATTTGGGTAAAATGGACATTTTTATAGTTGCTCCTCTTCCCAGTAAAGATAATTGCAAGTTAGCCCATAGTTCCAAATCTTTTTTGGTTTGTTGTAATAATTTATCATAATTATTCTCCTTTATAGTTTTACATTGTGTGGTCAGCCTTATACCTAAATATTTAATTTTCTTTATTGTTTGTAATCTCGTTGCCTTTTATAATCCCATTTTTTGTAATTCTGTTAAATTTTTAGACAAAAGTTTCATTTTCTGTCTAATAATTTTCAGACCTGCCACTTCCCCATATCTTTTTAATTAACTAATTATCTCCTTTCCTGTTTCTATTGGATCTTCAATAAAAAAGACCATATCATCTGCGAAAGCTTTGCAATTTGTATTCTTCTTTCCTAACTTTTGGTCCTTTTATTTCCGGATTTTGCCTAATTCATCTAAGTAAGGTCTCGAGTGATAATATAAAAAGTAGAGGAGAAAGTGGACAACCTTGTCTAACTGCTTATTTCAAAACTCTGAGTAATTTCGCCATTCACTATAATATTTGCCTTCTGATTGGAATATATTGTTATTATGTGCTCAAATTTGGCTCCTAAATTCATATTATAAATTTGTTGTATCATGAATTGCCAATTCAGGTTATCAAATGCTTTATGTGCATCCAAAAAGACAAGTGATACTTGTTTCTCCGGGTGGACATCATAATATTCTAAAATATCTATTAGTATCCTCAAATTATTCCTAATTTGTCTGCCTGGCAGAAATCCATTTTGGTCTGAGTGAATATATTCGTTCAATCTATTCGCTATAATGGTTGTAAATATTTTTATAATTGGCATTTAATAATGATATTGGTCTATAATTTTGGATTAGTCTTGTATCCTGCCCTCCTTCGGGATTAGCGAGATAAGTGCATCCCTCCATGTATCCAGGATCTTGGCTTCTATCAAAACCTCGAGCATCAGTGGTTCTAATAAGACTTCCATTTTATAGAATTCCCTTGGGAGACCTGTCTGGCCCTCGTGTTTTATTATTTTTCTGATTTCTAATTGCCCAATTTAATTCTACTATCGTTATATCTTTAGTTAAATTTTCCTTCAAATCTTCTATCAATGGGCCTCCTTCCTCTCTCAAGTATTTCCTTATCTGTTCTTCATCTGCCTCTTCTCTTTTATACAAATTCTCAAGTATTGGTGTACAATCTTTTTCCCAATCTTGTCTTTCAGTGACAGATAAGAGTAGGCTATATTTCTTGTTTGGGGTGTTCATTCTGTTTAACTCTTCATTCTAGAGAGAACTACAAACAGATGTATTTTGTGGGAGGAATAATTTCCCTAGCAAATGGAGAGCAGGTAATTGAATATTAAAAAGGGCTTTCATGAAAATAAACATCATTAGGAGAAATAGGTTTACTGAATCTCCTGATGTAAACATAAACACTCCTTTAGTTTATTGCAGAACATGGTGGAGCAACATGCAAATAGGTTTATCATGGTTTTATTTGTGCCAAATTACTTTTCTCTCCCCCTCAAATTCAGATATATAATGGAAGTTTGAGCTGAATATATGAAGTCTTCTTTATGCAGGAATTTGCACCGTATGAGTGAGCATCAGGAAGAAACTACATTGGGTACATACAATGAAGTTGGATAATATAGCCTTGCTATAAATAACTACTTTTTATAATGGCTGAACCTGGCTGCCCAGTTTTTCAGTTAACATTATATTAAAGATATCTATGGCTATTCATGGTAAAGAGGAAGATATAAATATATTTTGGTGCATTCTCTGCAGTGTTATATCTGTTATCTGTACAAAAAAATGTCAACATCAGTAGAAGTAGCTCCTATTTACTGAAGATTAGTTTTCCCTATCTACAGCCTTGCTCAATGCTATTTCAAGAAAAGCTACTTCTTAGGTACCAGATGAATAGCATCTTCCTCCCTCCCTCCCTCCTTGTCTCTCACACACATATTCAGTTTCTGAATTTACAAGGAAACCAATTTTTGGTGTATGAAGAAGCAGCTATTGATTTTACTCCTGGAAATCAATGTAAACCATTGAAAACTTGAAAAACCTGCTTTGTCCACCTTTTACCTCCCCTAATATGTCTAGTTACATTTAATATTTTGGGAATAAATAACAAGTTCCACAGGGATAGTGAAGATGAAGGATCAAGAGTTCTTTTCATTTTCTGGCTTATCTGTTAATAAACAAAAGCAAGTCCTAGCCTGCTCTTGCAAAGCAGCCATCTAAGCTCAAGCCCTGCAGTTTTCCCTGCCTATCAATTGATGATAATATTAGCATTTGAATTAATGCAATGTATGTGCTTCGTACTTGTACAATATTTACATTAATAGAATTTGCAACCTATGCTCTCTTTAACATTCCCTTATCAGAGTACAATCTAAATATTTTGCCAAATTCTTTCCTCTGGCACAAACAATTGAACTCACTTATTAACTTAATTATTTATAACTTTGTGCATGGTTACATGGAAGCAGGTAACTGAATATAATCTGATTTACTTCAGAATAAATAGTCAAAATAGACTTACTTTTTCCTCTGTGATAGAAGATTAACGTACTGGTAGTTAAATCTTTCTTACTGTTATAGACCAGCAAAACATAGTTACATCAAATTTCCTGGAAATATAGTTAGAATATATCCAGTCAGTACCGAGGATCTTAATCCAACTAAAGTTGTAACAAGCAAAACTGGGATGAAATGACACGAACTTATTTTTGTAGGCTTGAAACCAGGGAGTAGAGGACAAAAAACATGGTTTTTTTTTAGTTTTAAAGTTAATTCCAAATAGAGAGTTCTTTGTAAATAAAATGAACTTGATAAGCCTCACAGTAAGCTCTCAGCTTCTGAAGAAACTGATAAAAATTTTTGTAAGTTTTGACACATTTTAGAAATCTGACACTTCCAAGTTCCTTGAAAGGTACTGGTTATTTTCCCAAAATAAATTTATCTTTCAATATTTATTATTTGAGAACTTAAGTACAGTAGTCCTCAACATACAACAGTTTACTTAGTGACTGATCAAAGTTACAACAGCACTGAAAAAAGTGACATGACTTTTTCACACTTCTTGTAGCATCCCCGTGATCACATGATCAAAATTTGGATGGCAACTGGTTCATATTTATGACGGTTGCATTGTCCATGAGTCATGTCATTTACCTTTTCAACTTTCTGACAAGCCAAGTCAATGGGAAAACCAGATTCACTTAACTGGGTTATTAAGTTACCAACTACAATGATTCATATAACAGTTGTGGCAAGGAAAGTCATAAAATGGAGTAAAAATGTCACACATAGCAACATAAATTTTAGGCTCAATTGTGGTTGTAAGTCAAGGACTACATATATTTTTATTCTTGGCAGCAAGGGAAATTCCTTTTTTTTCTGGACTCATATTTTGGAAACTTATTATTAGAGCTATGCAAAGCACTAGCACTACCGAACATATTATGATGGAATGGAACACCTTTTGATGGTGCATAAGAGGAGTTGTGTCCTTTACAAAGTTCACACAGCTGCTTTGAAAGCTGTCCCCAGTTGTTTCCATGGGGGGGGGGTTGTACACAGACAAACAGAAACAGAGATGGACAGAGACAAAACATCCACTGGGACTCCCAAGGAAACTATGTGGCTGCTTTAGTAGCTTTTGAAGTCATGTTTTGAAGTCAGTAATTTAAATGCTCAACATTAACTATAGCATAAAGTGTTTTACACGAACTGGAGGCCAGCCTATGAAAACCCTCTCTTAGTTCCTTGAGGTTCGACCACCAAATTCTGTGGCATAGTGGCTGATATTCAGCAGTGCAGTTTTTGAAAATACAGAGCAGAAACAAAAAGCCTCTGAGATGCAAACTTATTCAAACCCCCAAACCCAAAATCACATTACAAAAATGTGCCCGTTTTGCAATTAAAAATTAACATGATTTTGTTGGTGAATATTAAATGGAAATAACATTTTCGCTTTGGTCTTCCAGTTAGAAGACTCCAATGCAGAAAAATATCTAACCCTTGACTTTAGAAAAAAATCATTATGGATACTGGTTCACCCAGTGTTGTTGTTCTACACACATATCAGAACAACCTCCTGTGTGAAAGGAAAAAATGAGAATTTTGCAAGGCAAAACATTTTATTTTAGCCAAAGTTCAATTACAAAATATGTTGGTATGCTCTATAGTAATTCCTATGTGTTTCTGAAAACCTCTGCTAAGAAACCAATCTAAAGGGCCTGGGATGTAGAGTAGCAAGCAAGGAAGTCCTGGGTGTGCAAATTTTCATAAACCTGGATATTTGTAATAATTGTAATAATTATTTTTTCTATAGCATGTAATTTCCATTCTGGGCCAACTTGAAAATACTAGAAACTTTTATTGCCCTTTGTTTTTAACAGCTTTCAATCTTATTGTTACACCAGTTTTCTTCTTTTTTAAAATATTTTTTTCTTAGGCATTGATTCAAGTTAAGTCCCTGGGACTCATTGTCTAGTTCACTGTATCAATTTGATGGGCAGCTTCATTCATGCTGGCTTTTCTGTTTCCATTGCACATACTTGTAAAATCTCTCCCTCTATGGCAGAAGTCTCAAACATTGTTTAGAACAGTGCATATCAGAATTGCATTCAAACTCATCAGGTTTTGGAAGAGAACCATTTCACTACATTTGTTTTTCTTTTCCGTTTGTCCTGCAATATAACTTAATGTCCTTTTGCTTTTCATGATGGTTGATTCTGTCTAGTTTTCTGCTACCTGTGATCTTAACAATGGCAAAAAGATTCAGTAGTACATAAAATACTATTGAAACCAAGCCTCAAATATGTTTGCTAACTCTGCAAAAATATTCTACAGGTACTGAATGGAAACTAGTAACACCATGGACATAACACAGTTATAATAAATGTTAATCAGTGTAAAAATATGATTGTGAAATTCAATTCACTTTTGGATACACATTAAAGGGACTTTTCTTAGTTGAATGAAACAGTTATGTATTTTCCCCTCCAGTATTTGCTTTTTAAGAGGAAAACATGCTTCAGAAGTGGATAGTTGCAGTATTTCCTCAAATTGCCTTCTCCAATTCAAAATATATCGATCTTATCCATGGATTTCATTTTTATTATTCCAATCTCTCTATATTTTTTTAAAAATGTTATTTTTCAACAGATCCATACAATTAGGTCTTGGTGTATGATAATTTCAGATACCACTGTGTTAGTTTACACTGTGATGTGATATTTTAATAATTACTTATTTCTAGTTTTGTCTTGGAAATGCTACAATTATGTGGCATACTGCTATGTTTTTAACTTATCTATAAATTTTTTTATAATTTTCAAATTTAAAATCTGATTAAACAATAGCAAAAAAGGTCTTGCTTTTTCTATCATGTTAATTGTTATGTTAATTTAAATATAACGCCTTACAAATAATCTACAATGTCTAACTGATAAGTCACTAGAAAATAGAAAGAAATCTCTTAATTTCTATATTGCAGAAATACAGGTGACCTTTGCAGCATCCCCAGAGATCATGTGATCAAAATTCAGATGCTTGGCAACTGGTTCATATTTATGATTGTTGCTATGTTCTAGGGTAATGTTATCACTTTTTGTGATGGGAAAGCCAGTGTCAATCCTGACAGCCAGATTCACTTAAAACTGGGCTAACATATCAACTGCGGTGATTCACTTAACATCTGAGGCAAGAAAGGTAAAACAGGACTTAACAATTGTGTCACTTAACAGAAAGTTTGGTCTCAATTGTGGTCATAGATCAAGAATTACCTCGATGTAGTGAATGATGCCCCCCAAATAAAAATTTTGAGATGTGATTTCCATAAAAATAGTTCTGAAATACAAATTGATAATTTACATTTAGGATTTAATAAATAATACATTGGTTTGGTTCCAACTGAGACACCAGATTCTAGTTTTAAGTATTATATCCTGATCTGTGGATGAAAAAGAATATATTGTGAAAAAGATTAGCATTTAAGCCTGATGGTGTTTCCATACAAATTATCCTTTCACATTTAATGGTCTCTTTCCAAAATAATCCAAATGGGAAGGAGTGGTAATCTTATGCTTGATTATAGCAAATAACAAAGCTGCACAACAGATATTCAAGATGTTTCAGTGAAATCATTTAAAAAATAGGGTGGAAAACTGAAAACTTGGCTCAAACACTTTTAATGGAAAGAAATATATCCATATATTTTTCTGGATAAAGATTACAAAGTAATGCATTATGATTTGCTTTTATGAGGTCAGCACATTGGGTATGCACTTGATGGTTGAACCTACAACCTTGATTTTTATGATGTGTAGATCCCATTTTAATGCTGTTGGCACTTACTCTTTCCACAAAATAAGTGGAAGAGCTAAAAGCCCCAGCGGCAATTTCTGAAGGAGACCCAGATAACGGGCGGAGGGGGGGGTGCTCCTTGGGATGTTCTTCTACACCTATGTTAAAATTAGGGAAGCTGTGATGACCCAGTATTCTCATTCTTAGCTATGACATCATGGGTTGATTTTAGACTGCTTGCAACTCTCTGCTTAGCTTGCATTTAGTTGTACAACTAAATTGCAAGATGGAGAAAGATTTGGGGCATCTTGCTGATGTTTCGTCTGGATTATTAAATTGCTGAAGTGTGCCTCATTGTGCCTTATTATCTGTTCACTGGACTTCTCCAAAACACCTGAGGACAGGATAAGAAGATGGAAACCTATCAAGGAGAGATCCAACTTAGAAATAAGGAGAAATTTCCTGAAAGAACAATTAACCTGTGGAATGCTTTCCTCCAGAACTTGTGGGTGCTCCATCACTAGAGATTTTAAAGAAGAGATTGGACAACCATTTGCCTGGAATGGTACAGGGTTTCCTGTATGACCAAGCAGTGTGGAATAGAAGACCTTCACAATCTTTTCCAACTCTTATTTTCTTATTAACCTTTTTCTTGTGCAAATAGGGAGGCAAGGACGAGGATCAGAGAAAGTGATGTTTGGATGCAGTTTTCTGTACTCCCCATTGGCCAGCAAGCAGGATTGTGGGTGGTACTGAGCATTATGAGATTGCAAGCATTTTCCACACACTCTGGCCTATGGAAATATTTATGTCCTTTGTTGAAAGGGAGAGACAGGAAAAAAAAAGGGGGAGACAGAAAGGTGATATATGTGCATCAGAGGTTGACCCAAAACTGTATGGCTAGTCTAGGGATGGACAATCTTCTAAAATACTTACTCCTAACAGTTTTCTTCGCAATCTTGATTCCTCCCAAAGTAGTGAAAAAGTAGGGAAATTGACATGGCTGGTTACAATACAGGTTAGTCCTTCACTTACAACAGTTCATTTTGTGACCACACGAAGTTAACAGCAGCACTGAAAAAAGAGTCTTATGACTATTTTTTCAGATGATCTTTGCAGCAATCCCTGTGGTCAAAATTCAGCCACTTGATAACTGACTCATATTTATGACGGTTGCAACATCCCAGGCTCATGTGATTACCTGTTGCAATCTTCTGACAAGCAAAGTCAATGGGAAATCCAGATTCACATAACTTTGGCAAGAAAAGTCATAAAATGGGTCAAAACTCAATGAATGTTACACTCAGCAACAGAAATTTTGGACTCAGTTGTAGCTGTAAGTCAAGGGCTACCTGTATATAATACATCTTAGCTTAATCTTAAACTTGTAAGGGAAGAAGCTTTCATTAATTTGAAACTTGTGAGCTTGAAAATAAGATTTTGCATTTGTACTCTAAAAATAGGATCTACACCTGCAATTTTTCTTTCCTTTGGGGCAGCAATGAATGTCTCATAATTCTGCCATGCCTCTCTCTGCCTGATGGGACTATAAAAGGCATTTTAGATGCTAAGCATGGCTCTCCTTCACCATTCCTACAACTGGTGTACATACTGGCCATAAGATTTAGTTTAGGGATCATTTTGTTACTTTGAAAAGAGCTCACTTCAAGTCAGGTTTTTTTAAAAAAGCCTGCTTTGGTTCAGAGCTCAATTTGAGATTAGAGTTGTACTATTGCATAATACAGGAAGAACAAAGATGTAACATTTCTTTTCTCAATAAAATGAGATTCAATGTTTAGAATAAGACAGTTCTGAAGGGATCACAAGTTTCATATTTTAGAAATACAAGTTTGGAACTAGCATCCTTTAAACTGTGATTGTTTAATGAAAAATGCCCATAAAGATTTATGGGGGTAGAATTTGATGACTCTGGAAGCATATTTGCAGATTATGTGGAAATATTAGATTTTAGAGACAACTGAAAAGTTTTGTTTTGCAAAAGAAGTTCTTAAAAATAGAAAGTTGTAAGCACAGATTAATTAATCAGCCCTGGTAAGCAAATTGGTTAAAGTGAAAAAGAAGATAACCAGCCTCTAATCCTCCAACCAACCTTGCCAGACATCATCTAGATTCTAAAAGATTGACAATTGTATTTCAGTGAAGGAGAAATTTGCCTTCCCATAATCATCCTAAGCATTACCGGGAAGGGGATTGGCTTGCTATAGTACTCTTTCCTCTTACCGTGCTCTTGCTTACTCTAATTATAGAGTAATTATTAAAGTCATTGAGAGAAATGGATCTAAGAGTTTGGTTGACTGGGCATAACTACATTTGTTGGAGAGTTCACCCTCTGAGTTGAGAACATTTTCTTAGAATATGCTAATGTTTTACAGACAGTAATTTAGAAATTTCAATTTCAGTAGTCCTTAAAAACATTGTGTATGACAATTGGGAATTAAATCATATTATAGCAAGGATGCTGAAGTTCTTTTAAGGATTTTATACAATATGCAGAGCCTACTGTAGATTCAGATTACTTGGTTATTCTAGGTTATGGACTGAAATGAACACATTAAGCTTCTCTACTTACCTTAACCTTCTTCACAATCCTCTTCCAAACAAAACAGCATTTTTTGTCCACTCAGGAGATGCCTTTGGGGCCATAAACAAGGTCCAAATTGTCACATGCAAACTATACTTTTCACTTCCTTGCATTACTGCATACTTTCCTTGTTTATTTGCATATATCCTTATCTCTAGATAAAGGTCTCATGCAGTGCAATGTAATTTAAAGTTCTTCTTAGTTGTGTTGCATGTACGTATTCTGTATGATTAAAAGGCAGATACTTTAGTCACTTTCAAAATTGTCTCAAATTTTTGTTTTGGCTGCCCTTTTGTTTTAAAGGTGCCCCATCTCTATTGAAATCTCCTGAACTGCGATATATTCATCTATTTTAAAACCTCAACAAACATGGCTCAAAAAATCCTGTAATACTTTATTGTGTTTGCTTGCCTGAAACTTTGGCTATGCAGGTAGTTTGAATTCTTATTTAACTATGGCAAATGATTGCTAGCTGTTTGACAAATAGTTTGTGTTAATCAGCATCAATTCCTCTCAAACACATCTTTATGGAGATTTTGCAAAACCCTTGAGAAGGAGATTAACATCAGCTAGTTAAACTTTCTGTCATCTTCACTAATACCAATATAAGAAAAGCGAGGGAGCTAATTAACCCATCTTAAGTATTTTCCTATTACTATAAAATAGCTAATAAAATTAGTGTGAGAGGAGTTTGACTTATGTAATTTAGCATCACTGATTTGATTTAGAAGTCGGATTCATTCAGATGTATATAAAATTCTGATGCCATTTTAAGAACAAAAATCTACCTTCTGTAGAGGAAGAATGGGAGAAGCTTGTGGTGTATTCATATAACAGGCTTGTTTAGAGTTTATTGAACCATGGTTTAAATAATGCTGAGTCAAAATACCTAATGGCAGGGGTGTCAAACTTGCGTCATCACATTGTCATCATGTGGCATATCACTTTTCCCCCTTTGCTAAAACGGGGGTGGGCTTGGCCAGTGTGTGACACTTCTGGGCTGTGGGCTGTAAGTGACACTCCTGCCTAATGGTACTGTTTGCTAGTAATATAGTCTATTGTTCTATGTTGTATGATTTGTTGTATGATTTATTTATATCCCACCTTTATTGTTTTTACAAGGTTTCTCCAACTTTCCAACAACCCTGTGAGGGGTGTTGGGCTGAGAGAGAGGGACTGGCCCAAAGTTACTCAACTGTTTTTCATGCCAAATACAGGACTTCAAAGTTTCTTGTTTTCTAGTCTTAAGTCTTAGACCAAGCTGACTGTTTTTTATAGGATTTGAATCTAGCCTTAAAAGATTTTTTTTACTGCTAGAGTTTAAATTAGATGTTTGTATATTTGATTGTATATAAAAATGAAGTAATACTAAGTCATGGTTTTACAGTTAGCATTTCAGATGACTCACTGGGACTATGTAAGTGACATATACTCTTAGTCTTGTCGTCAGCTTGAGATGATAGCAGTTAACCGTACCCTTTTAAAAACTTGTTTATAAAGTCAAGTCTCCTTCAAGGTGAGTTCACCTCCTGGGAACTTAACGAACACACCCATGTAAGCTTCTTGGCAACAGCATAGGAAATACAGAAATAATTCAACCTGCCTATTTGGGGGACCTGTTTCAACTTTGCAGACGAGGCTACAATCTTGTGATTTCTTGGTAATCCACCGAACTACTAACCAAGTTTGACTCTGCTTAGCTTTTTGAAATCAGGTAAGTAAAATTTTATGGATAATAGAGTTCCGGCTTAAAAAAATGCTTTGTTCCATCTCCATCTGGATGTGTAGTCCTTCATACAACAGAAGTATTTCAGGAAGTTATCAGATAAAATATTTGTAGGACATGCTTCATCACATCTGATAAAAACCATGTTAAATATTTAGTTGCCTGGGGGTCAAGTGATCCTGCAAACCTAGTGCCATTTCAGATTTCCTAAGTGGTAATGACTATAGTTGGCACTCAATTTTTGTGATCCTTTATTGTAATGCTTATACAATTTAAAATCTTGCAATGATTTTTTGTTCATTCTTTATGTGCCCACAGGGTATAGAACAACCAGGAAAAAAGGAAGATTTAGCAGCAGCTATCTCTTTTATAATCATTCTATTCTTTCACAACAAGCTACAAACAAGCTTGCCTCAGTTTGTTCTATAACCCAATTGCTGTAGTGTTCTGTGTACATTGATGGGGAGAGACCTGGCGCATAGAATCGCCAAGAATCAGACATGACTGAATGGATAACATCATCAACATCAACATCTTTGTACACTGTACAAAACCAGAAATCCAGAATCCTTGGCTAAATCCATCAACTGCAGGAAACAGTATCAGTATTCAATAAATGCAGCGTCACTGGCTGCTTTCAGATTAGGTTCAAATACAGTGGAGTTCAATGAATTAAATATCTTGTATCTCAGCCTGTTGTGGGAATTTAGCCATGCTAGGAGAACCATCATGTTAAATCATACTATGATTGTTAGATCGTGGGAAAAAGAGACTTGAGACCAGTGTGACTTTCAGCTCTTTATTTGGTTCCTTGCATCAGTTCTGATTGCGGAGCCATGGCAGCCTCTTTTACAGCAGCTGCTCGCGGTTCGCGGCCAATGACGGCTCTTTGAATCTCCTGCCGATATGGTGGGCCAATCACAAGGCGGCAATGTGAACCAATCAGGCTCACGCTTTTGAACCAATCAGCAAGTGGCATTTATGGACCAATCAGAAAAGGGTATTTCAAGTATTTAAATAGAACACCCCTCCCCTCTTGGTTCAGTCCAACCTACATACGTACCCCAATAAGTAGGCAGGGCTTCTATGGTTTCTACTTGACCTGCGGCAGCTCAGTTGCGGCGTGTTGGTTTCGGCTGGTTCGGACGATATCGCTGTCTCTCCTCTTCTCTCAGTGGAACCTCCTGGAAGGCGTGAGTCAGCTCTGCCGCTCCCACCCGGTCTACCAGGGTTCCCGTTATTTGAGGTATTCTAGCTGGTATCCAAAGTGGTTCCCCGTAAGGTTTTTTTGCATTATACCAGATTCCCCTGTTGAGAATGTGCAGTATTTACTGGAGGAGTCTGGTGGCTTTCGGGGTTTTTATGTTGGGTCTGCGTAATCTGTCCAGGTGTGAGCGTAGTTTCCTGCCCATCAGGAGTTCTGCTGGCTCTTGTTAGCTTGACGTGTTTGGTGTATATGTTGGATGGTTAGCATTTTATTGATTCTGTCTTGAAAATTGGTTTTTTTCAAAAACTTTGGTTTTTTGGGTTCCTAAATTTTTTTTTATTTTTTTTAAATTTTTTTTTTTGGGCCCTCTTTAGTAATCGAACCATGCGTTCTGCCCATCCGTTTATAGCGCCTGTGAGCGGGTGGGGGGGGGTTAGCGGCATGTTGTTATTACCCAGCTTCAGCAAGCAATTTTCGAATGACAGCACTGTGAACTGCAGCCTGTTGTCTGAGACTAACAAGTCTGGTAACCCATGCGTTGAAAATAGTTTTCTTAGCGTTTGAGACAGCTTTTTCGTCGTGGGACTGCTTGACTGTGACCTCAACCAGTTGAGTAAGTGTCGACAATTATTAAAAATGTATATCCCTTTGTGAGTCCTGCAAAATCTATATGGATTGCTCGACCCAGGGGCCCTGCAGTGTCTCCCACTCTGAGCGGCAGGTGCGGGAGGGGGTAGGCCTGACTTATGGCATTTGTTAGCACATTCCCACCCATGTCTCAATGTCTTTGTTCCATCCCGGGCCACCAGACATAACTCCTGGCGCCAGGGATTTCATTTTGACGATACCCGGGTGTCCTTCATGTATTCATGCACAGAGTACTTTTTTCCTGCATTTTGGGAAATAACAATTCTATCCCCCCCACAGTATTCATCCTTCAATATGATAGCTCAGTTTATGTCGGGTTCAGAAGGGTTAAACATGTCGCCGTCATCGGTTTCGGCCCACACTTTTCCTACCCAGATTAAAAATCCGCGCCAAGTGTCTGTCTCTAGCGGTCTCTTTTCAATGTTCTGCACGCGGTTATGGGTTAGGTTTGGCAAGGTCTCCCATTCTGTAGTGTGGATGTAGTCGGTGCCGTCAATCTTCCAGGTCCGGCAGGGGGGAACGGCTCAGGGCGTCTGCGTGTGATATGCTCTTCCTGGCCGGTGGATTAATATGGGAGTTATATGCGGCCAGGAATTCGGACCACCTTGTCATCCATGGTGACAATATGTTGGGGGTGCTTTTCCCTTGTGAGTATCCCCAGGAGTTGATTTGTGGTAGTGTAATGAGTAAGAAAGTCCTACTGTAGAGATACTCGGGGGGAAACGCTTTACTCCAGTGATCGCTGCTATGTGATTCTCTGCCCAGCTGGCTATAGTTCCTCTCTGCCTGGACAACGTTTGGAGTAGAAGCCAATTGGTGCTTTCTCTCCCATCTGGTAGTGTGGGCTTGAGATGGCCCCGACGCTGAAAGGTGATGCGTCGCCATGTCCACTGTAGAGTAGGGTTTCCTGTATTGAATAAGGTACCGATCGTGATGTCAGCAGATCTTTTATTCCTTGGAATGTGGCTTCTTCCTGTCGGCCCCAGGTCCAGAAAGCTGTTTATCGAGTACGTAGTCTATGCAGTGGCTCTGCCGTTGTTTGCCTTCTCTAGGCAAAAAAGACATTATAAAAATTATATGAGTCCCGGAAATGCTGTGTAAACTCTGTTTTGTTTTTGTGGTCTTGGGGGCTCTTTTATAGCTTTTATTTTCTTTTCATGGGTAAATTCCCTTCTTTGTCTAATTAGTACCCCAGGATTCAACTTTCTCCGGTGGCCAGCTGGCATTTTTCTTTTTTCACCTTGAGTCCCGCCTCTTTAAATTTAGGACTTCCCGAGGCGGCTTTCCAATTTGGTTTTTGTTCTTAGCGCGCTACCAAGCAGGTCATTGAAGTAGGCTACCACCCCTTTAATTCCTTGTAAAATGTTCCATCAGGCTTTGGAAACACCCCTGGGGTCACGCCTGACCTCTGAATTGTAACTTTGTTGTATTTAAAAATGCCCCCCTGGTGAATCACCAATAGGGTTTGTGTCTCCCACTGTTTCGGAATCAACGGGGCAATTAACTTGGTATGCCGTGTGCCAGGCTCAAGCTTCGCGAAGATTTTTCCTGCCCCCCAGTGTTAGTAATAGATGTGCCACCACTGGGCACGGGTGGTATGCACTTTGTTGTAGCGCGTGGTTAAGGGTGGCCTTATAGGTCTCCGCCAGATTCATACAGATCCCATCTGGCTTTATTGGGTCACAATTGGGTTCCCACCTCGCATTGGTCTAATTTGTTCCATACCCCCTGTGCAATGAGCTATCAATTGCTCATCGATCTTTGGTTTGAGTGCGAATTGAACCCGTGTTTTTAACCGGATTGTGCTTTGTTTGGGTTCAAATTAAATGAAATAGGGGACCCGTCGGTACTTGCCTAGCTTCCCGTTCAAAAATGTCCTTGGAATCTTTCATCAGGCTCTCCTCCCAGTCTGCCTCAAGGTGACGCTGTTTATGTCAGTCACTTCGATCCCCCAGAGGCGCAAACCATTCTAGCCCCAGCAGGCGCTTGGGTGATCCCGTCCACTATCCATCTAATGGAGGGATTTCTGAGTGTTCCTTGAAGGTTATTTGAAAATGTCCCAAGTCCAATTACGGGATCCTGTCCCCTGGTAGTCCTTCAAGCGTCAGTCTTTGGTTTTCTAGTTGTCTCTTCATATGCTGGGATAGTCATGTCTTGGATGGTGTTCAGGATACCATTGACAAGTATGCATCCGGAGTCCCTTCCATGTTACATTGTTGGCCTTCAATTCTGGACCCTGTACCGTGCTACTTTATGAGCATAACTGTTCATTGCCGATGCCCAATGGTAATTGTCTGATGGGTCTCTTCCTTTCGGTAGGCGTTCGCTAAGCCACTTAATTTTCTGCTTTTCGTGGCTCCAACGGTTCCCTGTACCGTCTGTCTCTTGGTCCTGGGGGGGTGCTGTCTCGTTGCCAGGGCTGCAGCTCTTTTTATTATCGGCAGACCCTAAGCAATGTGTCCCCGTTTCTCGACAGTGCGGCAAATAGTGTCTAGAGAAAACGGCACATCGGATTGGGGGTGGTCCTCACACCCGGCGCATTGGAAAACCTGACTTGTGTTCTCTCTTTTCTTGTCTGTACTGTTCCAACTGGTGTTCTGTGTATCTTCTTCCTCATCGTTGGTCTCGGATAAGGACTCAATGTTCCTCATGGTGTTGCCGGTAGATTGGTGGTGGTCTTTTGGTTTCCCTCGGCTTGTCTTTCTTTGGTGTTGGCCTGCTTTCTGCCCGTGTTTGCTGGGTCACCACATTCATTTTCTTGCATGGTTTGCTGCTGACTTCTTTTGCAGCTTCAGCTGTGGTTGCCTTGGCGATTGCTCATTTAACGGTGATGTTGGGCCAGGTCAGTAGTCGACTCTGTAATGTGAGATCCCTCAGTCCAGGACGTGGTCTTCTCATGGCTTCTCCCATATGAGAAACTCACCATGCACCACCAATGTACCCTCAGAGCTGCTACGAATTCCCCGACACTCTCACCTTCTCTCTTTGGTCTCTTTTATAAAAATTCATGTCTCTGCGAGGACGATTGGGGACGCCCGTGCATAATGGGCGTCTTAGTAGTAGGTCCAACTCTGGCCCTGCCATCTGTTGACGTCCTGAGGTTTGGTCCAACGCTTTGCCATTTGAACACTGTGGGACCCACAGTTGGTGTCAGGAACAACAGCTCTCTTCCTTTTATGGAGATCCTTTGAAAGATCGTTGCTCTCGAGGAACATGAGGAATCGGTTCGATGTATGATTCCCAGTCTTCGGTCGTTGGGTTTTTAATGCGTGGGGTGGCCGAGTTGCTGCCGCGGACATCTCGTCAGTTGGTCAATCCTCATGTGCCACGCATGCATCGACTGTCTCCTTTGTCTCAGTATCCCACCTTCGTTCGCTAGTGTTAGATCGCAGGGAAAAGAGACTCGAGACCAGTGTGACTTTCAGCTTCTTTATTTGTTTCCGTTTGCCATCAGTTTCTGACCGCGGAGATGTGGCAGCCTCTTTATAGCGGCTGCTCGTGGTTCGTGGCCAATACGGCTCTTTGAAATCTCCTGCCGATCTGGCGAGCCAATCACAAGGTGGGCCAATGTGAACCCAATCAGGCTTGCCGCTTTTGAACCAATCAGCAAGTGGCATTTATGGACCAATCAGAAAAGGATATTTCAAGTATGTTAATATAGAACAATGATGTTTGGGCAAAGCATGCTAATGTCTTGTGTTAACATGCATTTAATGCTTAAAGTTATGAACTCAGCTCCTCTATCTAAAGGCCAGATAGAAGCTTTTCAAAATAATAATTCTTTCCTAGATGGATCCAATTTGGTCTGGTGGTTAAGGTTAGAAATTGGGAGACACTGAGTTCTAGTCCTCACCTAGGCACAAAGGTAGGTAGGTGATCTTGGGCTAGTAAATTCCTTTCAGCCCTAGGAAGCAGGCAAGGACAAACCACTTCTGAAAAATTTTGACAAAAAGCTGCAGGGACTAATCCAGGCAGTCAACTGGAGTCAAAAACTAACTCAAAGGCATACACATACACCTTTCCTGGATCTGGATGTTGAACCTCATGTGAGTTCTGATACTGTTGGGCAAAATGATGATTAGTATTTTGAAGAAATAAATTCTTATGATATGCTTGTTAATTTTATTGATGCTCATGTTGAGGCAAGTGACATACTGTAGAACAAGGGTGTCAAACCTGATCCCATAGCGGGCTGGATCGTGATGTATTGCGATGCTTTTTGCTTTTACGGAGCTGGGGTGGGTGTGGCCTCCACTGGCCGTATTTACCCCTTGGGCCGCCAGTTTGACAGGCCTACTATAGACCAGGGGTTGCCAACCTTTTGGACCTCAGGGACCACCAAACTCATAATTTTAAATCCCAGGGATCACTAACCATTTCTGTGGGCATGGCCTAATTTGTGGGTGTGGCTTGGTAGTAATGTGACTGGCTGGGCATGGCTTGTATGTAAATAAATATTTGTATAAATATTGAATTTTTTTATTTAAAAAAGAGCAACATTTACCCCAAATCAGGCAAAGCAGGCAGGTAGATTGAGTTGCTCACAGAATCACAGATTCATTCAGAGATCTATCTANTCAGTCTGTCACATAAAATTTGCTTGCCGTGAGTCTGCACTGAACAATAGAACCTTCAGTCCTAAGAGAGGTTTGGCTGTGCTTAAAAGCGGAGCTGAATATCTAAAGACTAGCTAGAAAGCAAGAAATCCAACCATTTCCTGCATCCTAGCTAATCTAAATTTCCTGGCACAGCAGAACAGATGATGGTCGGAAAAAGGAAAAACAGCAATTTAGCAGGCAAGTTTACCAGGTAAGGAGTGAGTGGGCGGGAAGGGTTCCCGCACGCAATGTCGGCTGCACAGCCTTGTGTTTTTGCGCAGCCTGGATTAACTGCTTTGGGGGGTTGCTCTGGGGTGAGATTTCTCTGCGGCCCGCTAAATTTTTCTCATGGCCCGCCGGTTGGCGACTATTGCTGTAGACCATGATTATCCAATCTTTTGGGTTGACTGGGCCATGATGAGTGGATAAAATATATACTATACAATAGTTAATGTGGGCCATGAGTTGGACACACCTGACTATAGTATATTGGACAATTATCAGAATATTGATTTCAGCAACTGGACTATATCAGCAGTTATTCCAGAAGAGGAGACAAAATGGATATGAATATCATCTGGAGCCAATGACATTTGATAAAGTAAGGCCATTGTGTGGAAAAGCAGCATGGAAACTTATCTAAAGTTGCATTAGGAATAGTACCCATCAGGACAGGCAAGTTAGTAAGGTAATTAGTCCTCCCTCTTCAAAGTTTGAACTGAGTGTACATATTCTTCTGAAAATTAACATATAAAAGATGAATTCGATGCTACTGTTGGAAGCAATATCCTTCTGGGTTCAGTTCCAAGTGGGGAAAAAGACACTGGAAACATGGAGGCTGTTTGGGA
>BHFT01058607.1:0-25505 GCA_004320025.1 Laticauda laticaudata
TTTTTCTCTGGGGATGATTCTCTGCTGGATCTCTTCACTGATGGGAGATGCTTTTATTTTGGATTTGGTGTTTTTTTCTAGGTAGGTGCTGTGGTCAGTATTCAGAGGTTTGTAAGCGGGGTCTTGGAGTAGGTTGGATAGTTTGGAGAGGTAGTCCGATGTGTTCATTACAACTGTGGTGTTGCCTTTGTCTGCTTGGAGAATATATATATATATGAGGTGTTGTTCAACAGGCTCTGACCAGTTCTGGAGAACCGGTAGCAGAAATTTTGAGTAGTTGGAGAACCAGCAAATCCCACCTCTGACTGGCCCTGGCGCCATCTATTCTCTGCCTCCCATTGAGTCCCAGCTCCCATTGAACTCCCATTGAGTCCCAGCTCCCATTGAGTCCCAGGCTGGGTCTTTGGTTGCCCTGCACAGGAGAATGGGGCTGGAAAGCAGGTTAGTGGGTGGGGAGGGAATGGGGATTTTGCAGTATCCTTCCCTTGCCTCGCCCACCAAGCCATGCCCACCAAGCCATGCCACAGCCACCAAGCCATGCCCACAGAACCAGTAGTAAAATTTTTTTATTCCCACCACTGATACACACACATACACACACACACACACACAAATTGTCTAAGCTGCTCAAAGTCACTTTATCAACAAGAGGGGTGGCCTGTAAGGTCAACAAATTTAATAAATAGATAAATAACCTGCAAAGCATGTATGGCTTGTAAGGAGGACAAGGCTGAGAGAGCGTTTGCCTTGACCTCTGCACAGGAGGTCAGTCTCAAACCCTGGCTTGCAATCTGTCAGCTGCGCTATTTTGGGACCTTGGTGCTCTCTCTTTCCAGAGAGTCCTAGACTGGCATTCAGAAATAGCCCGACTGACTGGTAGCAGGTGGAGAGAACCTCTGAGAATGGCCACCTGTCAGTCACCTGTAAGGCAGGTATATCTCAGGCAGGGCCTCCGTTCTCCCAGCTCTGCTCTCCACCTATTTGGAAGAGCAACTGGTACTGTCAGGTGAGGCTCAGCTTGTCTTGCTAAGAATGCTGCCCTTTGGTGCCTGGTGCTTGGGGTTCAAAGCAGCCATGCCATTTGTCTGGCAGGCTTTTGGGTGGCTCAGGGAAGAGAGGTGGCATGAGGAAGGACACAGGGACCTGCAGGGGCCATGCTTCTTGGAAAGGCTGCAGCCACAATTTCTTGAGTAATTGGTTTGTTAAGATAGCCCTCGGTCGAAACAGGTGCTCAGCTGGGAGATCTGAATATGGTTGTAATCAAGAGGTAGTCTGACTTGGGGAGATCTAATGGCTGCCCAGCCATTGTTTCAACATCTGGCATATAGAAGGGAAGGGAAGGGAATATATAGGAAGAGAAGAGAAGGTAGAGTAGAGTAGAATAGAATAGAATAGAATAGAATAGAATGTAGATGAATTGGAAATATGGGAATAGAATAAATAAAATTAGAATTAACTGGAATGGAAGACAATGGACAACAGAATAGAGACAATAGAATAGAATAAATAGGTTAGGATAGAATAGAGTATGGGAGTAGGATAGAATAGAATAGAACAGAACAGAATAGAATAGAAATTTGTTGTTAGCTGTGAAATCATGTCCACCTTATTGCAACCCATGGACACCGTTCCTCCAGGCCTTCCTGTCCTCTACCATCCCCTCAAGTCCATTTAAGTTCATGGCTACTGCTTCAGTGACTCCATCCAGCCACCTCCTTTTCTGCTGTCCCCTTTTGTCCTCAACAGTTCCTCGTCTCCAGTGAGGAACGGTTGCAGAAATTGGGTATGTCCAGTTTAGTGAAAAAAAGGACTTAGGGATGACAGAATAGCAATCTTTCAGTATTTGAGGGGTTGCCACAAAGAAGAGAGTCAAGCTATTCTCCAAAGCACCAGAAGGTTCCATGGTCAGATTGAGGTTCAGCAGCTCCACAAAGCAAACTGGGTTTTCTCGATAGCCAGTTATCAAATTAACCACGAGTCAATCTTCTGTGGGAAGACAGACCTTCTGGGGAAAACGTACTTCCTGTGCTGAACATAATTTTTTTTTTACCTGTCACCTTTAGATGCTCCCAGATGTGGGAGACATGGATAATTTCACTCTGGTGGCAGTGACTTTGATGGGGTATAGATAGAAGCTTAGGGGTGACTTTGACTTGATATCCCCCAATTGTCTATCTGCCAAGATTGAAATGCTTTGCCTTTTTCCAACTTCAATGCTTTTCAACTTGCCAATGAACTGGAAAGAGGGAAGGGAGAAACAGAATGCTGAGAATGTGTGTGTGGACTGTGAGAGCCTTGGCAACAGAGGTGGTATTCAGCTGGTTCGGACCAGTTCTCACGGACTGGTACTGAAAACTTTGACTGGTTCGGAGAACCGGCAAATACTACCTCTGGCTGGGCCCACCCACATGTCCCTGCTCTTACCTCTCCTCCTTTCTGTTATTTATTAGATCAGCTGATTCTATGGAGAATGGATTGCCATGCCTCAACTGAGCTAAAAAGCAGCACAACTGACCAGCATTGATGAAGAGGGCAGTATTTGAAGAGAGCTCTCCAAACCAGTAGGAAATTTTTTTGAAACCCATCACTGCTTGTCAACTGGATGTAGCTGACACTAAACACATCATTCATTTCATCCCCTGGGTGTATCAGGAATCATATTCTCCAATGGGACACATCCGTAGCCAGAGTCATCAATCATGCTCTCTAGTAATAATCTTGTGTGCCAACAGTTTCTGCTGCCTAGCAATTATCTGAAGCATTTGAGGAATGCACTGCTTTCCAATCCCTTTCTGCTGACAGCTAAAAAGACCAAAGGAGTATTTTTTTAGTTGACAGTTTTACTTTTGGGAATTTGAAGCTCCCAAGAGTGTTTCCTTATTTTGCATTCACTAGTTGGGCAGTTGACATTTCCATTCTATCTGCTCTTTGCCAAAATAATTTCGTGATACAGTCAGAGTCAGTTCTGCCCTCCTTCCTGGGGTCTCACAACTTTCCTCCTGTAAGAAGGAACTAACTTTTCCTTGCCACTCACCCCACCCACCCACCCAATGAATTTCCTTAAAGGAACCTTTCTATTAAATGTGCAAATTTGGTAGGAGAAAGCAATCAAAATCACCCAGGAAGAGTCTTGGCAGAAATTTGTTTCTAGTCAGCTATGTTACAACAATCTGAGACTAAGAGGTGGCTTAGAGCAAAGGCCCCCAGTCCCCGGGCCACAGCCCCTTGGGAATTGGGATGCGCAGGTGCACGAAGTTGCATTTGCACGTGAAACCATTTGCTCTTCCTTCCTCCCCTGATGCCACCACTGCCACTGGTCCACAGAGCTGGAAAGGTTGGAGACTGCTGGCTTACAGGATTTGGGGAAGGTGAGATCTTTGCCTCTTCCTGGTGTGCATCGACTCCAAATTTGGGCCTCTCTTAATCCCTCCCTCCAGCCTCGGTGGAGATTCCACCAGAACCACAGAGTTTGAAAGGACCTTTGAAGTCCAATGTTCTGCTCAAGCAGGAGACCCTTCTCTCATCCTCTTCCTCCTTCTCCTCCTTTTCCTCAAAATAACTGAGTCGGGATGGACCTTGGAGATCTTGTAATCCAACTTCCTACTCAAGCAGGACCCTTTTATCTCTTCCCCTCAAAATAACAGAGTTGGAACAGACGTTGGAGGTCTTTTAGTCCAACTCCCTGCTCAAGCAGGAGATCTTCCCCCCCCTCCCCTCTGAATAAGAGTTGGGGTTCTTTTTGTGAAGTTTTTTTTTAAAAAAACCATGCATCAGTATCATTTTGTGGACAGTGTGAGTTTCAATCATTTTCATACAAAAGCAGTGATAATACAATGAGCATTACTAAATTAATCTGACTTATGCAATCGGATGTTGTAATATACATAACCTTCATCTTTCAGGTGAATGATATTTGCTACATCCTTCGAATAGTAGCAGCATTATTTTTGAGCATGCCTAATAACATCCTTTTTCAAACTCCGATTCTGACCTCTTTATTCACTTTAAATGTATTAAGTAAAGGTATGTATAGTAATATCCCCCCCCATTCTATTTTTTTGTCTCTGAATAACAGAGTTGGAAGGGACCTTGGAGGTCTTCTAGTCCACCCCACCCCTGCTCAAGCAGGAGATCCTATGCCATTTCACCACAAAGTTGCCGTCTTGCCACTCCTTGCTCAGGGTGGATTCTTCCAATCCTAAAACACTCAAACGGTGCAATTCCCCGGAAAGAAGGAATGCTGTGTGCATATCTATTCTTCACACTTTTCTTGCTGTCTGAGCAGCTGCTGTGAACGTAGCGGTAACTCTCGCACAGTTTCACAAGAGGCTGACTCACATCCTTACGAAGGACTTGGCAATTTGATCCCTGTCTCCTTCCCAGAGAGCTGCTGACCTTTTTACTTTTGGACCTGAAGTGAGGTTGGCACTGTCACCAGAAAAATGGAGGAATGTGAACAGGGGCCTGGTCATTCCAGGTCATTGGAAAAGGGGGTTTGCTTCTGCCTCTCTCTTCATTTAGGGAGATAGACAAGATTCCCCTTCTTCCCCTACTACTCAAATCGCCATTTTCCTAGATCTTTCTAGACCTTTCCCAGCATTGTTCATCTAGCAAGGAGCCTGCAATGGCAGACCTGGAATTTTACTATGACTAATCCTGTTGCAATTGTGATCAGCTTAGTTACTTGCTGGCTGAACATCAATTGCGGCAGCCTTGTAAAAATGCTGCTACGGCTTCCGACAGTGCAGCTGGCCAAAGATTTGATGAAGGTCCCAGTGAAAGGAGGAATCGTGATGGGATCTGTTCCCGAGGCCAGCTCTGTGGATTTTCTTGAGATCCCCACTCAGCAGGGAGCTGGTTTGCCCTCCAAGGGGCAGGAATTCAGACAGGAAGTGATGGCATGCAGCGACAAGTAGCATTATGTCTTTGTTGTACAGTCTCCAAGTCATGCCTGACTCTTCGCAACTCCATGGACCATGGCAGAACAGATCACACCCCTGTCCTCCATTATCTCCTAGAGTTCTCCTAAATTCATGTTCATTGCGTTGACGAGCCTACCCAACTGTGGTAGGATTCAAAAATTTTTACTACCAGTTCTGTGGGCATGGCTTGGAGGGGGTGGCAGGGGAAGCTTACTGCAAAATCCCATTCCTTCCCCAGCCCACTAACCTGCTTTCCAGCTCCGTTCTCCTGTGCAGGGCAACCAAAGAAGATGCAGCCAATCAGCTGGGACTCAGTGGGAGGCAGAGAAGAGATGGGGTTGGCAGGGCCAGTCAGAGGTGGCATTTGTCAGGTCTCCAAACTACTCAAAATTTCCACTACCAGTTCTCCAGAACCGGCTGAATCCCACCTCTGCTACTTAACCATCTCATCTTCTGCCATCCCCTTCTCCTTTCACCTTCCATCTTTTCCAACATCAGGTTCTTCTCATCAGGTTCCCGCTCTTCTCATTTGGTGGCCAAAGTATAGGAGTTTCAGCTTCAGGATTTTCATTTCAATTTCCATTTGAAATTTCCATTTGAAATTTCCATTCCTTTTAACATTTCATTTATTTATTGAGAGGTGGGCTGGCACAGTGTTTAGAATGCAGTACTGCAGGCTAACTCACTGCTCACTGTCAGCAGTTCGATCCTGACTGGCTCAAAGTTGACTCAGCCTTCCATCTTTCCAAAGTGGGTAAAACAAGGACCCAGATTGTTGGGGGAGTAAAAGGCTGACTTTGTAAACCGCTTAGAGAGGGCTGTGGAGTACTGTAAAGCTGTGTATAAGTCTTAAGAGCTATTGCTAACTCTGCCCACTGCTAGGAGTTCATTCCTGACCAGCTCGAGGTTGACACAGCCTTCCATCCTTTGGAGATCAGTCAAATGAGGACCCAGATTGTTGGAGGCAACATGCTGACTCTGTAAACCATTTAAAGAGGGCTGGGAAGCACTGGGAAGTGGTATATAAGTCAAGGAAGGAAGGAAGGAAGGAAGGAAGGAAGGAAGGAAGGAAGGAAGGAAGGAAGGAAGGAAGGAAGGTGGGTGGATCCTGGTGGCAGGTTAGAATGCAGTATTGCAAGCTAACTTTGCCCACTGCCAGCAGTTTGATCCTGACCTACTCAGATTGACTCAGCCTTCCGCCCTTCTGAGATGGATAAAATGAGGAACCAGATTGTTTTGTGTGTGGGCGGGGCAATAGGCTGACTCTGTAAAGCACTTAGGATTGTAAGGCACTGTGAAGAGGTATATAAGTCTACATGCTATAGCTATGCTAAGTTCGAAGGAAGGAAGGAAGGAAGGAAGGAAGGAAGGAAGGAAGGAAGGAAGGAAGGAAGGAAGGAAGGAAGGAAGGACCGTGTTGGTGCAGTGGCTGGAATGCAGCATTGCAGCCTGATTCTGCCAACAGCCTGCAGTTTGATTCTGATCAACTCAAGGTTGACTCAGCCTTCCTTCCAGGGTTGATAAAATGAGGGACCAGCTTGTTGGGGATGATAGGCTGACTCTGTAAACGGCTTCGAGAGGGCTGTAAGGCACTTTCATTTCAATTTCATTGAGGGCCACATCAGGGCTGTGGTCGACCTTGGGGGGACAGGTGGGCATGGCCAACTGGGTGAATGTTGCTGACAGAGTGGGCGTGGCCAGCTTGATGTTACTCACTGGGAGTGGCAGGCTGGGTGGGCGTGGCCAGCTTGATACCACACTGGCCCAAGGTTTCCTCCTCGCATTGGATAGATCAGGCCAAAGCCACAAAGGCCAGCCCCTTAAGGCTAGGTCACACCGGCCAACGGATGCAAAACGTATGTGAAAAGGACACAGCGGACGAGAAAATGTTCCAGCCGTTGTTATCCGCTCTCAAAAGTGCCCCAAATTTGCCAGACGCACGACAACAACACGAAAGGAACGGCATGGGGATTGGAACATAGCGAGGATGTTAGCGGGATGCTATGGAAGCCTCGGCGGATGGAAGTGCTGATTGGGAAGTGGATGGCACGTCCGCAGGGCTTCTGGGGGTGAGCACAGCAAAGAGGAGTTGCAGCGGAAGGGAAGGGATGTTAGAGTGGATGCCAAACAGATGCCAAAGCAATTCACTGCGCATGCGGGAGAGGATGCATTGCTCAAGCCCCGCGGATATAAAGATGCAGCTCGCAAGCAGGTCACCATCAATGACCCTGCTGCCAGACACATCTCCAGCCAACAAAACCATGGAGGAGAAAGGAAGCCTTTGGCTACTCCTTGCCAGCCCTGCGCAGAAGGACAGGGCCACCTCTAAACCCCCTGCGCGCTGACTTTTGCTTCTTGGCCTGGGATTTCTGCTGCTGGTGCTGACTCTGCTGGTGCTGGATGCTTCTGCTTGGTGCTGGCTCCTGGTGCTTGGTGCTTCTGCTGCTGTGCTTACTCGTGCTGGTGCTGCTCCTGCGTTGCTGGTGCTATCTGTGGGTGCTTACTCTTGCTGTGCTGATGGATCCTGGTGCTGCTTGGTCCTCTGGTGCTCCTGGTGCTCTGGGCTGCTCCTGGTGTGCTTTGCGTGCTGGTGCTTGGGTTGCTTGCGTTGCTGCGGTGGTGGCTTGTGTTGGAACCAGCCCCTAGAAACCTCAAAGCCCTACTGATGAGGGCCCATATGGCCCTTGCCAGAGGGTAGGAAGAGGCAATCGCTGTGACAGGAGAGTAGACAGTACTCCATTTGAAGAGGAAACATGAGGATGAGTAGTGCTCGAATAGGCTGAGGGAGAACGGAGTACCTTGGGGGAGGGACACAGGCTCTATCGAAGAACACCAAGCGGAGCAGGGCGGCTTGGATAGAGAAGGTGGAGGAGCCTTGGGCTACACTTCGGAGGGTCCTCCTCGCGGTGGTGGAAAGCTACATGCACACCTGTCTTTATGGGAAGCCTGCACTTGAGAAGGTCTGGCCAGGGCCTGGTCAAGCCTCAACCGACCGGACTGAGGACCTACGTGATGGCCACAGTGCGCTTCTTGGAGGTTGAGATCCCGCCACCGAGGAGAGTAGGCCCCTCCGTCGACCCTCCTCTTCAGGCAGCCCCACAGGAAAGCAGGTCCTCTGTCCAGCAAGAGTCAGCTCCTGTGTTCCAGGCATGTATCTGTGGAGCGCCCCCATGAACTGGAGACCCCCCGACAAGCTGCACTCACTTGTGCGCGAGCGTGTTTGGGGGACCCCCTGATTTGCAGTTGGAGCAAGAAGAGGCCACTACACCAGAGACCAACTCACACCGCACCCCCAGCTCCACCTCCACAGAAAGCAGGCAGAAAACCAAACCGGAGGGACAGAAGCCACACTTGTCCTGCTGAGATCAGGGATCACCATCAAAAGCAGCATAGATCTCCTCTACTCAGCTGCTGTACACACCGGACCATACCATTCCTCTTATAACAGAAATCCCTTCCTCACCTAGTCAACCAGACCCTCATGGACATGGTCCGAAATCCCAGCACCAGGTGATAAAGGAGAAGATCACAGGTCTTCTGCACCACTCCCTACAGCCCAGCTGAACTGCTCTGACCCAAGCCATGTCTGCTTCTCCACCCCAGGTGAGTGTCACAGCTCTTCAGAGGCTTTCCACAGGGCCCTCACCTACCAAGGCTACGGCTAACCAGGAAAGTCCAGGCAGCAACAGGGCAGCCCTTTCCCCAATCCAGGGCATAGGGTTCACTTCGCACACCACGGTTGGCACCAAATTGACCCACAGGTGCCCAATGATGCCACAGATGCCACAGATGCCAATGACACCACAGATGCCACTGATGCCTCGAACCTTGCCTCACCTGCAGACCAGACAGCCCCACTTAACACTTCCTCCTTCTCCACCCCACAGCCAAGCCCCTGGCCCAGAACATTGTTCATCGCGTCTTGGACTGACACCCCATGTCATGGAGGAAGGGCCTCTCAACATCACGGGACTGAGTTCAGCTCTCTGAGAGTCTTCCTCCACCACACCCTCCCGCTGTGTGTCCTCTCGGTAGTGCCAGGGCACCCCCATATGGCACCTCAGACCAGCACTCAAGCCACTTGCCACTTCCAACAGCACCTGGACCTCCTTCACTCCTGAGAATATGGGCACGCACTCAGCAATGGACTGTGAAGAGTCGCCAGAGACTGGTGTTGCTACCTGTTGACTTTATCTTTGCTCATGGGACACTTTAATTTGAGTCATTTTCTTTTACAGTTTGTTATTAAAGAAGGTTATCTTTTGCTTCACCACACTTGGTTCAGTTCTTTTAGTAAATAAATAGTCTTGATGTGGAAACTTTTAGAAATGCGATTTTAAGCCTTTGCATGGCTTGTGGCATGGGTAAAGCGATAGCAGTGGTGAGGGCAGGTTATACCTGTGGATGCGGTAATATCTGTTGGGTGGGCAGGGATACCTGCTGGGCCATGGGTAATAGCGTGGGATAGATAAGGCCTTTCCCAGTGACAAAGCATAGTGGGACTGTATGGTCTACCCTTCCAGGTGCCACCACCTATGGCCCTTTCTATTATCCAATAAACAAGAGCATTCAGATCAACACTTTCAACATAAACAGAACTCTTTATTAAATGCCCTGTTCATTGTAGGGCCACTCAACATACACTCTGGCACCAATCTCAATCAGTGTGATGAGACAGGCTGAAGGAAGCACTCCATTTTAGATTCTTACCAAACCTGGTCTTGCCGCCTCCACTGCTCCAGCTGGGGAGTTGCACCATTTCTCAGGATGGTTGCGCTTGCTTTCTTTCCTTCACATGAAGCTCTGTTTGGGCCTGGCACACTCCACAGTACTTTCTTATCAGGTTTTCGCCCTACCTGGCTCCATTCATCCAGGCTCCATGTCTCCATTGCCTTTACTTTGTTGACAGTCCACAAGCCTGTTCTGCAACACTGAACTTGGCGAGGCGGGTGTAGGCGGTCTGGTGTGTAAGCTGCTACCGCGGCGCTTCGCTGACACTTCTGGCATTTGAGATTGTGCAGAGCATGCAGCAGCTTCCACAATGTTCCTTCACGGTCTCTGGGTGCATGCTGCATGAGTGGTGAGTACCTGCGAACCTGATTGGCCAGGGATGCCAAAGGCGTTCGCCATCACCCGTCTTGCCCTGGACCGCCTGTAGCTGAGATCCTTCTTCACGGTCGATGGTGAGCCTATCTGGAAGCTGTAGGGCTTTCTATGAGGAGTTCTGAGGAGAAGGCTCATCCCCCACGATGAATAGGGCACATCTTGTGTGTCGTTTGGAGCAGGGTGGTCTGGGATCTGGGAAGCCCATGATGAGGTTGCATCTTCCAGCCCCTCCTTGAGGTGCACTGCCGTTGTATACCTGGGCATCTGAAGCTGACCCGTTTTGCCTGAAGCATCGATGACATGAACTCTAATTGTAGTCAGCATCCAAAACCATTGGCAAAGGAGGATGATGCTGAAGAGAAGCCCGTTGTAGTTCGTGATAAGTGGACCCCGAACTTGGCTGGAGCTTTCAGGCCACGTCTTCCCCCATCTATGCTAAACAACGAGTTGTGGGGAAATTCCACTTTCTGATACCACTGTTCTGCAACTTTCTTCCGCTTCTTCAGTGGAGCTGGGGGCACTGGAGCTCGAGCTCCTCCAGCCGTATTCTGTCGATGCATGGCGCTGCAACCACTCTCTGACCACAATGCTGTATGGTGATTGTGATGGCACCCTCCAGGCGTTACCCTGCCAGTTCGTTCTGTACAGTCGCGCGGTCCAGACGGCCATAGGTCGGCAGAGGTCAATGCCACCTTGAGCCCAGGTCCAGGCTGGGCCGGAAGTTCCGTGTCACTCTGTTTGCCTTGGTGACAGCCTGGGTCTCACGCCACTCCCACAACTTCGTCACAACAATGGCTGGCCGGCATCTTCTCAGCTCCAACCATCAGCTGTGCATTACAGTCCGTAGTCAGTCTCTCATGATCCATCTTGGACCCAGACACTTCTTAGGACGCCTCATTTTTTCTTGCCGTCCGTGCGTAGTTGAACAGTTGAAAGAGGCCTGTAGAGCGGCCTTTGCACTGTTGTTAGAATGATGGCGGCTACCAAAAGGAGTGGCGGTGATCCCAGCGGCATGAGTGGAGATGACTGGATGCATGTGGTAAGAGCAAAGAGCAAGAGCAAGGCTGAGAGTCTGGCACAGCAGGGTCTGCTGGACCTGACAAGTTGTGGCGATCCAGTCGTGCTTTTCTCCCCTTTTTATAGTGAAATATCGTTTTTTTCCGCTTAGCGTGTCCTTCTGGCATCCTTAAGACATCCTGCAGCATCCTAAAATCATCTGAGATACGTCCCCTATATGAACCGTTTTTCTGTTTAATGCTTTATATGCGAGCTGCATCCACTTTTCATCCTTTTTCTACCTCCGTCGCTACTAACGCGTGGCATGTCCGTTCACATCTGCTTTTCTGCTCCTCCATGGTGTCCATTTTTCCACTGAAGCGCGGATGTGAGTTGCAACGGATGCGCAGCGGATGCTAGCGCATATAGCGGATGCGTAACGGGCATGACAACAGATTATTAACGGAAACGGATGTTCCCCATATGCGTAGCGGATGTAGAACGGACGCGTTGGATACTTCATCCGCTCAAAAAGTTTTATGCAGCTCAAAACCTTTTGAGCGGATGAAATCTCAGTAGATGGATGCTGGATGGATAGAGAGTATGAAAAACATATGCAGTGAGTACAGAACTGATGCATCGCATTAACCAACGGATGGCAAGCTTTTTTGTCCATTTTACATCCTCTTTCCATCCGTTGGTGCAGTGTGACATGGTCTTTCCATTTTCCAGGACGGCCCCCATGGGCTGGATCCGAGCCCATCATGGGCCAGATTCAGCCCGTGGGTCTTGTGTTTGACACCCCTGGTCTAAGGGCTATTGCTATTAAAAGCTGTGGTGGGGCAGTGGTTAGAATGCAGTACTGCAAGCTACTTCTGCTGATTGCTGTCTGCCAGCAGTTCGGTGGTTCGATTCTCACCGGCTTAAGGTGGATTCAGCCTTCTGTCCTTCTGAGATTGGTAAAATGAGGATCCAGATGGTGGGGGGCAAGATGCTAAAATTGCAAACTGCTTAGAGAAGGCTGTAAAACACTGTGAAGCAGGATATATATATCTAAATATGATTGCTATTTATAATGATTGCCCACTCACTCTAACTCTGGGCAACTTGCAAAAAAACTCCAATATGCTGTCTAGGTTTGCCGTAGCTGCAATGTCATTAGGGTTTTGATTGGGTGGTGGTGGTGGGTTTTCTCATGATTGGTTGTTCTCCACCCGCCAATCACTGCTGGAAACCCCCATCATTGTCATCAGCCTATAGAACAAAGGATTTCATTCCCTATGGGGCCCTGATTAACAGATTAACAGCATTACAAGGGACAACAGATGCCTCACTGGGGGCATTTCCTGTTTAAACAGCATTTCTTTTGGCTTGCAAAGTTTCTTTTGAAGCTCTCCATTTTCCCCAGAAATCACCCTTGTGGACTTCAAACATTTTAGCAAAGAGTTCTCTGCCTGGTTGCTGGATGGGCATGGCCATGGTGGGCGTGGCCTAGCCAGCCTTCTGCACCACAGCCAGGGAGGGGTGTTTTTGCTCTCCCTGTGCTCTGGAGGCTTCCCTCAAGCCTCCAGAAGGACAAGAACAGTGTCCCCAGACTCCTGAGGCTCTTTGGAAGCTGGAAATGGACCCATGTCTGGCCTTCCAAAAATGGCTATGCCCGTTTTCCACCCTCCCTGAGCCTCTGCACGAGCCTGCACTTACCTGCATCCAAAACAGGTCATGTCGGGACTCCTGGGAGGGGAGGGGCAGGGTGGGTGGGGCCAGCCAGGAGTGGGATTTGGGGGTTCTCAGAATTGCACAGAATTTTAGCTGGGGGGCATGTCCCAAACCCCTGTGAATCCCCAGCAGCCCACCCCATCCCTACAAATACAAATCAGCCCCTGTTCATTTTCATTGCCTGGAGCCAGATATTGGAACTTGCTGGCTGCAAGATAAGTTCCCTAGACTTCTCTGGTTCAAATATGGCCCTTCTCTTCCATGGTGAGATTATCTGAAGTCATGAGGTCCCTTCCTCTGAGAATTGTGAGGGGCTGGTGGTATGAGTGTCAATTAGCAGTTTGTTTGTTGTGTTATCACACCCTTAGCTGTCTCTTTGTCAGCAATTTGGCATAGCCTGCTGAGACCTCTGACTGACCGCCAGTTTCTTGAGTCTTTAACCAAAATTGGGAGAAAGGTAAGAGGGATGGGTCCCTGCTAATAATAGCTTGTGGGTTGTGTTTTCCCCTCCTCAAAATACAACCCCCCCATGGCCCAGCTGATTGGAAAACTAATCCCTGCCAAGAGGCAGAGGGAATGTTTGGTGTGCAGGAATAACACTCAGATTAATTCCTTCTCTTTTTCTCAACTTGTTGTTTGATTGCTAAGTTGTGTCTGACTCTTCACAACTCCATGGATCAGGTTCCCCTGCCCTTCTGAGCATGCAATATTGTGCTTTACAGCATTGGATTTTACTTTCACCCCCTAACACATGCACAACCGAGTGTCCTTTTGGCTTTGGCCTGTACTGCAAACCCAAGAATACACTAAAGCACAAGCTTGTCCACAATAAAATTTGTTTGGCCCAAGATGAGGGATGAAAGGAGGAGTGATTTGGAGCTCTAGGAGGAGTGTGGGGGATGAGGAGTTTGTGGAAAACCCCCTGCCTTTGCACCTCTCAATTCTGGATTATTTGAGAAGTGGAGGGAAAGGAAGATAGTTGAAGAAGATGCCTGGAGTACCTCCACCTCCAGTTTGGAAGCAAGTACTATAGAACTATAGTGCATGAGGTATGGAGATCTAAGTATACAGGATCCCAGCCCAAAGAATAGATGGGAGGGGTCAGGAGCTCGTACTGATGATACTTCCTATTTCAGTTCTATCCCTAGAGAAGGAAGAAAATGTAATAGCAAAAGGACTGGAAGTGACTTTACACCTGGGTTTGATGCTTCATTACCTGATGTAGTCGGGCCATCAGAACCCAAGACAGGAGGTACCAAGCATATGTCATCAAGCTTTGTTCGAGGGGATTCACCATCTCACCATATACAGCAGAAGGGTTCCTGGGGTCATCAAGGAATGTCTGGCCAGTGGCCACAGCGCATGGTGTGGGGACCATCACCACTGCAAAATACATTTGACGGTAACACAGACCATATCACACTGTTCCTAAGCCAAGCGGTCAATCACCTAGAATTATATGCTTCTTGCTATCCATCACAATGGTCCATAGTGGTAGCTATCACGGGGGTTTTAACTGGGGATGAAGCAGACTGGGTCATGGAATTACACAGTGAATGGGCCAGAGAATTGGTAGATGTAAGTCTTTTTTGGACTCACTCTGCAATCATTTTGAGGACAGGTCTTGCGTCCATGAAACTGAGGAAGCTATCATGGCATTGAAGCAAGATGGGAGACCGGCAACTGAATATGTATGGGAATTCTGACATTTAGCTGGGAAGTTAAGGTCCTGGCCTGAACCACTGCTGGTCCAGGAATTCCGTGCCAGGTTGGATTGTAGTTTAAGACAGGCTTGTTTATATAGAGGAGTCCCTCAATGATTGACAGAATGGTACAGAACTGTGGTTGAATTGGATGTCGGACTGAAGGAGTTCAGAACCAAGCCCGAACCAATCCGAAAAGTACCTAAAGCCGATCTTGGTGTTATGGGAGGTCGGAGCAGGCAAGGAGATGGTCCACTGGGTGGTCAGGGCCGACCGGCTATAAGATGTTTCAGATGTAACCAAATAAGACATAGGGCATTGGAATGCCCCGAGCTTGCCAATGAGTGTATGAAACAAATGGCAAAGGCACCTGTTGGAGCTGTGACAAAATTCAGCTTTAGGAAACAGGGAATTGGTGCTGAAAGATCTCAAGGACTGACTCTGAAAACAAAGGGAGAAGTATCACCATCAAGACAACATCAATTGGAGGAATGGAGTCAACCCAGGGTTGTTTCAGGGTTGTATGATAGTGGTGAGGAAAGCCATGACGATACTATGGTGAGTGCTCCAGTACATCCTTTTGTGGTACCAGTGGTATTGGCAGCTGTGAACACGGGATTGAGAGGTGAATATGGGGCACTGATAGACAAGGGCTGTACCAGGTGTCTTATTAGCCAATGAGTGGTGGATGAATTGAACTTATGGGTGGAACAATTGCCTACACCAATGAATTTCGAGCAGGGTCCCTGTTTGGCAGATCCCCAGCAATGATGATGACTACTCCTGTTAAACTAGAAATTGGAACTCATTGGGAACATCTACAGTTTCTTGTTGTCCTGCATATGCACGAGGCACTGATATTAGGACTTGTATGGTTGGATAAGTGGGAGCCCACTATATGGTGGGAAGGTGATTGCTGTCATTTATGACTTGTAGTAGAACCAGAATCCCCTCAATCAGGTCTAAGTGACTCCACACTGAATTCACGGAGTTAGCAAACATCATAGTTGAACATCCAAATCTCCCCTATCCAATTGAGTATCAGGATTTAGCAAAGGTGTTCAGTGAAAAGGAGTGTGAGATCTTACCCCCACACCGCAAAATGGACTGTACTATAGAATTAATCCCAGAAGTGAAACTACCTAAGCCCTGTATGTATGCTATGACTCCCTGGGAGATGGAGTAGATGAGGGATTATTTCAATAAAAACCTTGCTTCATACAACCTGGAAGATCACATATAGCAGCTCCAGTCTTATTTAGGGAGAAAAAGGATGGAACTTTGCACTTGTGTGTAGATTTTAGAGGCCTTAACGCTGTATGTGTGGAAAATATATATCCTCTACCATTAATGAGTGAATTATTGGCCACATTAGCCACTGGAAAAGTCTTCAAGAAATTAGACCTGCGTGAAGCATATGACAGGGTACGTGTCAAACAAGGAAACAAATGGAAAACTACCTTCAACTGTCCCCTGGGTAATTTCCATTTCAAGGTGATGCCTTTTGGGGTGCAGGGTGCTCCTGTGGTATTCATGCAGCTAATCAATGAGGTGCTGCATGAACATTTATATCGGGGAATACTCATGTATTTAGATGACATCCTAATTTACACGCAGACTTTGGAGGAACATATACAATTAGTACGAAGTGTCTTTAAAAAGTTATTAGATGCTAAATTATATGTGAAATTGTCAAAATGTAAATTTCACTGTAATAAATTGGACTATCTTGGGTACAGAATTTCCAATGATGGTTTGGAAATGGATCCCAACAAAGTAACTGCTGTCTTGGGATGGGAAATCCCACAAACGTGTAAACAATTGCAGAATTTCCTTGGGTTTGCAAATTTTCATAGGCAGTTTGTGCCACAATTCGTGAGCATTGCGTTACCATTAACAGAACTGCTAAAAATAAAAAATCAGAAAACAAAGCCAAAAATTGAGTGGTCCACAAAGTGTCAACAAGCATTTGACAATCTGAAGGCATTATTTTCCTAGGCACAGATTCTCACACATCCTGATCCCATGAAACAATATGTTGTTCAAGCAGATGCTAGTGATGTAGCTGTTGGTGCTGTCCTTTTACAATGAAATGAACAAGGAATGTTGCAACCTTGTGCTTATACTTCCCATAAATTCACCCCAACAGAGAGAGGATGGGCAATTTGGGAAAAGGAAGTGTTTGCGGTGAAATGGGCATTACATACATGGAGACATCTGTTAGAAGGCACAAAATAAGTTTTTGAAGTTTGGATAGATCACAAGTATTTGGAAACTTTACAAAAGCCCCACTGTTTATCTCTCAAACAGGTTAGACGGGCTATATATTTCAAGCAATTTAATTTCCATCTGTGCCATGTACCAGGGGTGAAATTTCATAGTGGATGCCCTGTCTCATTTACCTCAATACAACATGACCCGAGACGTGATTGTTCAGCCTCTGATATTAGATACTGTGCCCAGAAACATGGAACAAGCTATATGATTAAAGGATGTAAAGCAGGATATGTTACAAGAAGCCACTCAAACAGATAAATGGATTAGCAGTAATGCTGACTTGGTTTCTTATAGAGATAATTTGGCATGGAAGGGAAACAAGATTTATATATCAGAGAAATGTAGGAATTATATTTTGGAAAAGTGTCATGGTGACAAACAGGCCAGACATTTTGGGTTTTTAAAAACCTTGCATTTAGCTCGACAGCAATTTTGGTGGCCAAAGATGAGGTCCGAAATAGAGCAGTATGTAAAAAAATGTCATGTCTGTGCAATGTCAAAACCAAGACTGGGTAAGCCATTAGGGTTGTTACAAACAGTATCCGAACCACAACATCCAGGGCAAGATATTGCCATGGATTTTTTTGTGGAGTTACCAAACAATAATGGTCATACAGTTATATGGACTATCATCGACTTATTCTCGAAACAGGCACATTTTGTACCTTGTAAGGGTTTACCATCAGCTAAGACCCTAGCCAATATGTTTATACAACAGGTTTACAGATTACATGGAACCCCTCGATGAGTAATTTCTGATAGAGGAGTACAGTTCACTGCACAATTCTGGAGAGCATTCCTCCACTTGTTAGGGTCATCCCAGGGATTAAGTTCAACCTATCATCCAAGCACGAATGGCGCAGCAGAAAAAGTGAATGCTATGGTAGAAAGATACTTAAGATCATATGTGTCCTATCAACAATAGGAATAGGTGGAGTTGTTACCATTTGCAGAAGTCGTGTATAATAATGCAGTACACTCACATCAGAACATCAGACTTTGTACTCAATAATAAACAAATTATAATTTATTCCATTTATTTTCACCCATCCTGATCGGCTAAAGGTTGACTCAGTCCTTCCGAGGTGGGTAAAATGAAGACCCAGATTATTGGGGGCAAGAGGCTGACTCTGCAAACTGCTCAGAGAGGGCTGTAAAGCACTGTGAAGTGGTATATAGGTGCTATTGCTAATGCTATTCTCTCCCTCTCCCTCCCTCCATCCCTCCCTCTCTCCATCCTTTGCACCTTTTTTTTCTACCTTTTTTCTTTCCCTCCCTCTACTCTCTCCTAACTTCTCTTCTTTTTCTCCATTTTTTCTTTCTCTGCTGCACCCACCACCTTTCATTTCCCTTCTCTTTTTCTCTCCCTCTTCTTTCCTTCCTTTCTCCCTCTCTCCCTTTTCTTTCTCCTTTTCTTTCTTTCTTTCTCTTCCTTCCTTCCTCTCTCTTGTAAGAGCCATGGTGACACAGTGGTGAGAATGCAGCATTGTAGGCTAACTCTGCTCATAGGAAGCAGCTGGTTCCTGACTGGCTCAAGCCTTCCATCCTACTGAGGTCAGTAAAATGAGGGGCCAGATTGTTGGGGGCAATATGCTAACTCTGTAAACTGCTTAGAGAGGACTGTAAAGCACTGTGAAGCAATATATAAGTCTATAACTATTATAAGTAATAGTTATTACTATTGCTTTCCTTTCTTCTTTCTCCCATACATTCCTCTCCTCATCCTTCCTTTTTCATTATAGTTGGAATTTAAAAGAGGTACAGTAAAAACAACAGAGGTTGGAAAATATCCATAAATATATATTTCACATAATCCTATTTATTAATAAAGTATGTTTCTTTACTAAGTTAATGGAGAGTAAAACAATATGACTCACTGAAAATCTAGATTTTTCTTCTTTTAAAAACCCTCTAATTGTCAATTAAATGAATAAAGCTGCTTAAAATACTGATTGTAAATCATACCCAAGAGATGTTTAAAGACTCTTTTGATTAAAATAAATAAAATGGGAAACTGCTATAAACTAATTTTGATTATTTTGATATCAAGGTTTATTTCCAAGTTGATCACTGAGGTCTCACTGGGGAGTACAGGAACATGAAAAATAAAATAGTAGGTGACTGTTCATGACTAACTGATTGTGATCAGACAGATCATTTGAATACCAATAATGAAATATTCATATTTTTTAAAGAAATCAAATGAAACACAACATGCCCCAAAAGTCAAAATAAAACTTTCCAATTCCCCCCAAAATCAAAGATTCCTGTGCCCCATTATATTCTCTCTGCAATTGAGACTGGGCTTCAATAGGATAACAAAGCATTTGGGAAAAAAGATGCAAGCCAAGAGACCAGCCCTAGAGGCCAAGATGGAGAAGATCTCCAGAGCCACCATGGACTTTCCTTTGGTGCTCAGGTAGGTGGGGAGGAAGGAGATCCAAACACAGCAAAAGACCAGCATGCTGAAAGTAATGAACTTGGCTTCATTAAAGCTGTCAGGCAATTTCCTAGCCAGAAAGGCCACTGTGAAACTAACAAGGGCCAGGAAACCCAGGTAGGAAAGGACAGTATAAAACATCAAAGCTGAGCCTTCATTACATTCCAAAATGGCTTCTCCAACCAAAGAGTGGAAGTCCAAGTGAGGAAATGGAACAGAAGTTACCAGCCAGATGGTATAAAAAACTGCTTGGACCAGGGACGGGCTATGACAATAGAGTTGGTCAGTGGTTTTCCCAAGAGTTTCTTCGTTCTGTTCCCTGGTTTGGTGGCCATGAAGGCCAGAATCACCATGACAGTTTTTGCCAAGATAGAGGACACTGCAAGGGAAAAGAGAATGGCAAAGGCAGATTGTCAGAAGAGACAGGTGAGCTTCCTGGGTCGACCAATGAAGAAGAAGGAGCATAGGAAGCAGAGCAGGAGGGAGATAAGGAGGAGGTAGGTGACATCTCGGTTGCTGGCCTTTACAATTGGTGTGTCATGATGCTTAAGGAAAACTGTCAGGACTACCAATGTGATCATGGAGAGAGAAAGAGCGAGAGATACTAAAGTGTATCCCAGGGTATCTTGATAGGCAAGGAAGTGGATCTTCTTGGCAATGCAGTAGTCCTTCTCCTTGCTGGGATACTGCTTTTCTGGACACAGGTCACAGCGAGTTGCATCTGAAATCAAGAGTCTTTGTCTAAATATTTCAGCTGAACCTGCCATGAGCAAGGTCTCTCTCCCACAAGGGGTCTCAGGCATGACTCCTTTCTTTAGAGGAAACCTCAAAACAAAATTGAGGTGAATTTTGAATCAAGTGAATACAAATTACATGAAATGCTTCCTTGACTTGGAAAGATATACAACGGTAGGGAGCATCTGAAGATTGCTTGTGAAGATCTCATAAGAGAGTTATTCTCAATGGTGTACAGCACTTAATTAAAAAAGAAACAAATAAATGCATATAAAACACTTGATAATATTGTTATTATTAAATAGTATAAAAATGTGCACATAAAACAAGATTAACAGTGTTGGGAGGGACCTTGTAGGTCATCTAGTCCAACCCCCCACCCCAAGCAGGAGACCCTACACCATTTCTGACAGAGGACAGTCCAGTTTCTTCTTGAAAGCCTCCAGCAATGAAGTTTCCACAACTTCTGTTCCATCCGTTGATTATTCTCACTGTCCGAAAGTTTCTCCTTATTTCTTAGTTTGAATCTCTCCTGGATCAGTTTCTATCCATTGTTCCTTGTCTGGCCTTTGGGGGCTTTGGAGAATAGCTTGACCCCCTCCTCCTCTCTGTAGCAGCCCCTCAAATATTGGAAGATTGCTATCATGTCTCCCCTGGTCCTTCTTTTTACTAGACTAACCAAGCCTAGTTCCTGCAACTGTTCTTCCTATGTTTCAGCCTCCAGTCCCCTAAAATCATCCTGGTTGCTTTTCTCTGCATTTTTGTAGAGTCTCAATATCTTTTTTTATAGTCTGGTGACAAAAACTAGATGCAGTATTCTAGGTTTGGTCTTACTAAGAAGTTAACTGCAGTAAGGGACCCATCACAGGTCCTCTGGAATGCCCAGGTGTGATTGTCATAGCTTCCTTCTCCCAGGAAGATTTACAGTGGAAGAAAGTTCCACAGGTTTGTTCTACCTGCCTGATTAGAAATAGTCCCTTCTGGACAAGGGTCACATTGGTAGCAGCAGATCTGCTTGCCCTCTGGCACTGTACCTCTCTCCCGCCTGGCACCTCTTCATGCCACACCTGGCAAAGGGCACTTTCTAAAAGAGAAAAAGAGGAATGGTTGAGATGGCTTAAGCAATGAATGTGCTTCATTTACTCATGAACGTACCCACAAACATCAACTAGCCATCAAAAGACATGTTGAAAATTATTTAATTTCACAACATTTAAACAGATTGAACTATCATTATAATTGGGAAAATGTGACCATCCTAGACCAAGCTAAATCCAAAAATGCCAGAGAATTTCTAGAAGCCTGGCACTCGGACAAATCTAACATACAATGACATTTAATAAATATAGACAATAAATGGACCTGTGACAAACGAGATCTCAAATGTGTTACATTTAAAGCAGGTTTTTTAAATGATATGTCTTCCATATATGTCTGTCTTTCTTTCTTTCTTTCTTTCTTTCTTTCTTTCTTTCTTTCTTTCTTTCTTTCTTTCTTTCTTTCTTTCTTTAATTGATATGTCTTTCTATTCCAGCAGACCTGTTTTTCAACCAGAAGTTCTGCATCCCAGAGAGAGAATGAATCTTTCCCTGAAGTTACGTTTCCTTCCAGTTCTCATCTTTTGGCCCAAATTATTCTGTTGGCATTAATGGTGAAATTCTGGCCAGGGGGAGCCCCCGGATTTATTTGCCCAACTTTCACAGACACAAATGATGGATTGGGAAGGAAAATCCAGTTGAGAAGATCATAACGAGGGGATCCCAGTCCATCTTCTGAGAAGGAGACTTCCTCTCCAGCACTGTTGTTGAACTGGACATTCCTCATATAGGGAAGAAGCTGAAAGAAAAGAGACATGGTCACATAACAGATGTCAGTTTGGAAGATAGTATACATGTTTGCATGTATATGATTATAATGATTATGATGATGCTTATATTTTAATACTTTGGACACCTAGAAAAAACACTGATCAATATAGAAATGGAATTTGTGATACAAAACAATAAAAATCTTTCTAAAAAAAGAAGTTGGTGTAATTGGCTGAAAGCCACAAATGATACGTCATGGCTTCTATCATTCTGTGATGGCCATCATCTTTCTGTGATGGCCTCAGGCTTTCTGTGTCCGAGAAACTAGTAGAGAACCCTTGATGGAGAGCTAAGTCATCAGGAGGGACACTACATATTTGACTCCTTTCTCAACATGGTCAATGGTTCTCTTTATTATTGGGCATTAGAATCATGGCTACTTCAATTCCACTTTTATCAGAATGTTACTTACTTTCAAAGATCTATGAAGATTCTCAATGATCCAGATCACTGAAAAAGACTTGACAACCATTTGTCTGAAATGGTATAGGGTCTCCTGCTCAATCAGGGGGTTTGACCTTTGAGGTCCCTTCCAACCAGTAATGGGATTCAACCAGTGTAACACCAGTTTGGTGAGTGTGTGCAGCATTTCAAAACCACTCATTTTCAGCTCTAAAACTTACCTTCTGCTACAGCCCCAGTGAGTAAAACAGCTGATGCGTGGCAATCAGTGATGGTATTCTGCTGGTTCCACCCAGTTCTGGTGAACTGGTAGGAGTGATGAGCAGTGGAAACTGAACCAGTTCTCTTCAAGAACTTCAAGGTCAGGAATTGCTGGTAGTTCTTGAGGATGGGCTTGTCATGAGAAAATCATTGGGGCTCATTTCAGAACAACTTCTATGTACTGCCTTATTTCTTCAGAGTAGCAAGCCCCCTATTTTATTGGGTTTGTGTGTTTTTTTTAAAGGGAAGACCTTGATTAAACTTGAATGGCTTCATGAGAAAGTAGAAAAATGTTCCTCTCCATATCACAATTGCTTCTTTAGCTCCCTAATCAATTGCAGTCTTTCTTTGAGTGTCTATGGAGATTCTAAGTCATCCAGATCATGGCTGTCCCATGCTTTTTTTTAAAAGGCAACTGGATTTTCTGTTTTTTCTTTGAAGATGTTTCACTTCTCATCCAAGAAACTTCTTCAGCTCTGACTGGATGGTGAGGAATAGAAGGATTTATATTCCTTGCAGACAGCTGGTCATTTGAATGTTTTTAAAGTTGTTGAGGCTGCTGGGAGGTTTATCTGTGTCCTCAGAAGCACCTGAAGAAGCTTCTTGGATGAGAAGCAAAATGTCTTCAAAGAAAAACCAAAAAGTCCAGTTGCCTCTTGAAAAAAAATACCTTTGGGTTTCTCTTTCAGCAGCTTTTTCAGGTCTACTAACCATTACTGAGCACAAAACTCCAGTGGAGGTCACAGTAAATATTTCCTGAAGTCCATTATTCTTGAGGACTGTTGATTAAAAAAAATGAGTTTTGTTTTTGTTTTTGTCAGTACCCCACAATGGAAAAGGACTGAGCTTTTATTTGAATTTTTCAACATGACTTTCTATACAAATTAATATTATAAGTCAACTTCTTCCCTTAGCCTGCACAGTTTCTGTTGTCCCTCTTTACTTTTTAGATTTGCCATTTTCCTGATGATGATGACTTCCAAAAAGATTGAGGATTGTAGCCTATTTTATTATTTATTGACTACTTTTACATGCCATCCATGCTACTATCCAAGTGAAATCTTTGTGAAAAGATTTGAACTACACTAGGACATTGCAAAGATAACTAGAACAAATATTTCTATGAAGTAGGCATTTGTATGAAGTAAGTACATATGAAGAATGGTTGCAGGAATTAGGTATCTCTAGTTCAATGAAAAATGAAAAGAAGAACCGGGGAGACATGATTGCAGTGTTTCAATATCTCAGGGGCTGCCACAAATAAGAGTGAGTCAAGCCATTCTCCAAAACAGCTGAGGGGCAGGACAAGAAGCAATGGATGGAAACTCATCAAGAAGAGAAGCAACTTAGAACAGAGGAGACATTTCCTGACAGTGAGGACAATTAACCAGTGGAACAACTTGCTTGCAGAAGTTGTGGGAGCTCCAACACTGGAGGTTTTTAAGAAGATGTTGGACAGCCATTTTTCTGAAGGGGTGTAGGGTTTCCTGCTTGAACAAGGGCTGGATTAGAAGAACTCCAAGGTACCTTTAAACTCTTATTCTGTTATACTAAAATGAGTCCTTGAATCTAAACCAAAACAAACCATCATTTACATCTTTCTGCTCCAAGTAAAAACTTGCATGAGTCTATAAGGAATCTTGGATGGGTCTGTTTTAAAATCTGGGTCTTCAGAGTAGTGAATGCTTGTCAGGAGCAAATTCCCACCAATCATTAGATCTCCAGGCCTGTAATATTCTTGCTGAATCTGGAAAGTGTTTGGCATTCTCTTAGCAGTAGACGGAGGTAGGAGCCAGAAGAGCAGTACCAGCAAGAGAGGCAGTCCATTCATTCTTGTCAACCTTCCCTCCATCACAATAATAATTTGGGATTCCAACTTTAGAATAGAATAGAACAGAGTAGAGTAGAGTAGAGTAGAGTAGAGTAGAGTAGAGTAGAGTGGAGTAGAATAGAATAGAATAGAATAGAATAATAGAATAGAATAGAAAATAGAATAGAATAGAATAGAATAGAAAAATAGAATTTTTTATTGGCCAAGTATGGCTGGACACACAAGGAATTTGTCTTGGTGCAAATGCTCTCAGTGTACATAGAAGAAAAGATACATTTGTTAAGAGTCAATAATCATCAGGTACAACACTTAATAATAGTAATAGGGTATAATAAGCAATCAAATTGTAGTAGGAAACAGTCAATGTAAATCGTAAGAATACAAGCGACAAAATTACCATCATACAGTCACAAGTGGGAAGGGATGGGTGATAAGTGATGAGAAATGATGAACTGGGGTTGTGCAAGAATAAATAAAAATGAAATCCAAACAGCTGTGACGAGAGGAGAAATATTTATTCTCAGAGACAAATTGATTTGGAGTTTGTTCATTGGAAAGCTGACACCAACACTTGGATGGAGTAATTGGTTTGTTTACAAACAGATGGCAAGTTCTCCAATAGATCTTACAAATAGACAAGAAGGTCCCTGAAGATGTTGGACACATTTAAACACTAAGGGAATATTGTTTAACAAGCAGTTGAAGCCAGAAAACTTTGTGTGTTGTGTTTGTCTTTCATTTTCTGGAGTAACTTCACGCCAGAAATGGGATCTTCTCCTATGTCCCACAGGCTATTAAAACAGAAAACACCCCTCTGGATGGTCTGCTATCTTCCTCAATCTCAGGTCTTCTACCAGAGGCCTGGCAGTTGAAGAGTACTTAGGTCTTCCTAGCACTTCTTTCCATCTGGACAGAGAGATCTGTTGTTGTTCTTGGGATCTGTTGGAGATACTCTCCCAATGTAGTCATAGACCCAAATGTTTTTACCATAACTGAAACTACGTTGGCCTGGATTTTCCATATCTTCTCTAGTTCCTCCTTCAGGCCTGATCCTCAGTGGTGGGATTCAAAATTTTTTATTTCTGGTTCTGTGGGCATGGTAGGTTTGGCATGGCTTGGTGGGCGTGGCAGGGGAAGGATATTACAAAATCCCCATTCCTTCCCCACCCCACAGATGCTTAATGGATGCTTCCTTGAGCCTGTCTCATAACACTGATGAGATTGTGCCATGTATGTTGAGTGGCCCTA
>BHFT01058609.1:0-27724 GCA_004320025.1 Laticauda laticaudata
ATATATATATATATATATAACTTATATTGTTTATACACTTAGAACAATGTATATGTCACTTTGATAGCGAGATGGGCAGATTATAATTTTGAAAAAATAAATACATGAAATAAACAAAGCAATCAATCAATCTAAACTAAAATTACCCATTGAGGTCTATAGACTACTTAACAAAGGCTATGTTCTTAAAAAAAAGGGAATAAAGCTATTTTTGGTAACTCGATAAAAATAGTAGCTTTTCTCATTACTTTCTTATTCCTTGAAATATGAATGGAAAGCAACAACACCATAAGTTTTGGGCTAAAAAATTAAAAAGTAAAGCTGGACAGAAAAAAGAAACACAATAATTTGCTTTTGGAATGAAGATTAGAATTAATGCCACATATTTAAAAAAACTGAACTATAGCTGTACACTAATCTGCTCATGCTGGGATTTCCCTTGTCACTAAAGCAATAAAAAGTGAACAACATTCAAGATGCAATAGAAAAGTACCAACATTTTTAAGTGCAAGCTGTTATTTATCTAAGAGGCAACATTCTTATTTTAATGACAATTTATTTATTGTTTAGAAAACATTCGTTTCTATTGTAAATTGTATCTAGCCTGTCTTTTCAGAGAATGATAAAATTGTAAATGCAGTTCATCCATGCTTTTTCTTGAATTTAGGAGATCAGTATTTACATCAGGCAAAAATAATTAAATGCCTGGAACCAAGCTACCAAAATTATGTCAGCTTAAATAGAATGTGCTTGACAAGTCCATAAAAATGCATTCTTATAAAAAACTTAAAACCTTCTTCCTATTGATAAAAAAAGAGGGAAGAATGCCCCCTGGGAAATATAGTATGTGTGCTATTTATTTTACTGGAATAAAATTAGGAATCTTCCAATAATCGCTTTAAGAAAGCAAGCCTTTTTTCTATGCAAAAAAAAAAAAAAAAGGAAAAACCTTCTTAGCCCTTTATGAATTAGGTTTTGCAAGCAACTTACTCATGTTCATTGATGTAGAGCTCTGCCAGCTCATGCCAGGCTTCTTGGTCCCCAACAAATCTGAACAAAAGAAGGTGAAGAAAAGAGCTAAAAATAGATTCTACAAAATGAACAGCAAGGAAGCAAAGAAAGAAATCAAATGTAAATGCCTTTTTAATTAAAAAAGAGATTAGGCTTTATGAAACACAAGGCATATTCTTATAAAACACTCACTGTTCCAAATACTCATTCAGCTCTCGGATGGCTTCAATGTTTTTCCCCTGAGCTTTCCGAATGGCAATCTTACGTTTTCGGGCTGCCTATAGGTTAAATTTGACAGAGGATTATGTGCTTGTAGACCATCTCTTGGGTTTTTGAGAAACAGGCAATTTGACTCTGCAAATTATTATTTTAATGATCAAAAAGGTGTATTGCTGACCAACTGCATGACAGGAGTTTTCACAGATTCATACACGATGACATCCTGTGAAGAGATTTAAACAGCTTTTCTTGCTTTGGCATTATGTTTTAATTTATATGCGCAAACTGTATGCATCATAAGTGATGGTCCAGGTTCTATAATTACAACTATTGAAGAACCCCAAAGTTGTTCAGCCAACTATTTATGCATTTTGTCTCACACTGAGACAGTCACTGGAGATGACCAAACTGTACTTCCAGGTTTCCAAGATTTTTCTTTTTCTTTCTATGCTAAAGAACCTTTTAGAAGCAATGTTCCATAAATCTCAAAGCAGAAATCTGGGTTTGCTGAAGCAGCCTCTGCATATTGCAATAACGGAAGGAAAAAGGTGGCCAATATTGTGCACACGATTCCTGGCAGTATAACAACTCTAAGAACATTTCAACTGTTATCTCAGCTACTTAAATTTAAAACTGTCTGGCAGCTGTTCCATTGAATTAACAGCTCCATAACAAGTAAACAAAAGGCATGCCCTAGCAATCTGGGGCACATGTCATTGTTGATTCTCTATCCCTACCCTATACCCCTTTTTAAAACAAACTTCATCTGCAGCAGTTAAGAAGACAGTTCACTGCCATGAGAAAGGTTTTTTCTTTTTGCCTCTGAATGGTCTTCCTTCAAAAATACACAAGTGGGGTTTTCTCAAATGATTTGGAATTAAGACTTTCTAGTCACTCCTGCTATATTTGTAAACCATAGTATTCCCACACAACAGAAGCCATTCAGACTCCTAAGCTTCCTACCAGTGGAAATATATGCTTTTCCAGCATTCACATATAAACTGATCTTTATCTTGCACTACTAAAGACATTTGATCACATCAGAAGACGATGGAGTTGGTGAAGTGTGTGCAATATCTTGTTCTAAGATCACCTGCGTTAAACAGGGCATGAAATTCCTTGTGCTACGGTAGCCAAACAACTTTCTTCAGTTGCAGACTTTCAAGTTCTCCCGAGTAGTGTAATCTTAAGAAAAACCAATAATCTGGCAAATTTTACAACCACAACTATTTTATGTGAAATTGGAATTTTAAACTGACATCCCATTGCATTCTGACCAACTTCTATCCAATCTTTTCCCTCATACACTGATTCACTGTCAGCTCAAAAAAAATCTAGAACCCTAAGAGCAACACACTTATAAATCCTATGTTTTCCAAATATATGGCATCATTCTTTCAGCAAGCCTATAGAAGTCCCTACTTCCCAAATCCCAACAGATACGGTATAAAAATTGATTAGGCCCCAAACTATAACTAAAATATACATACTTCCTAGTTGAAGAAGCACTGGTATAAACAATTAACCCATCAAGTCAATCCATTCACTGCAATATGTTCTATTTATCAAAATTGCTTTGGATAATGAGATGGGAAGAATATACAGTACATTTAATAATAAAAATAAATTTTTACTGGCAGGAAATTTTTCAAGCCAAGTGAATACAGTATTGCACTGACTACATAGAAATAGACTTCAGAGACACTTGTGGAGTTAAACCTACAAATGTTCTTTTGGTCCCAGCGCACAATTCTTCCATACTTGTCATATTAAATGCAAGGCAAGGAATACATTAGAGAAATCAGAGAAAGATTTCTCTCTCTTCAGCCAGCAATCAAGATGGTATAGGGATTAAGACGCTGACTTAGAAACTGGGAGACTGTGAGTTCTAGTCTCACATTAGGCATGAAAACCAGCCTGTTATGTCAAGGCAGTTAAAAGTCTCTTATCCCAACCCACCTCACATGGTTATTGTTATCGGGAAAATAGGAATAAGGAGTATTAGTTACGTTTTTCACCTTGAGTTGCTTTTAAAAATAAAGTTGGGATACTCATAAAGAAATATACCAATTTTGGGTCTGTATATTGACAGGCATGGACAATATTTTTGAATGTATTTGAATAAGTATTTGCAATTCTCAAAAGAAAAACATCCTGAGAACTATCTTGAGATAATTTCTCCTCTCTTTTTCATTCAAAAAGTTTCATGATCTGATCAAAGCACTGTTGGTAAGTTGATCTACTTTGTGTTTTAATAGCACTGAACACATGATGGTTATGCCTGGTCCTGGGATTCTGGCCATGCCACCACCCCTGTGGTCACATGATCATAATCTAGGTACTTGGAAACTTGCTCAGAATTATGACCAGCCTGCGGCATCCAGCAGTTACATGATTGCAATTTGCCAACATCTCTAGAAAGTCAATGGGGAAGCCAGCAGGAAAAGTCACAAGTCTCTAGGTAGGTTTCGCTTATCTTTTCATTCTCCCTCAGTCTTCTGGACTCACAATCATGTGCTCTCCTACCCACTTTCCCCAACCCTTTCTGTCCTTCCCTCACAACTTCCCTTATCTATTTAATACTTTCAGGCATCCTTCCTGACCTTCCTCATCCTTCCACACCCTTCCTGACTATCCCCATGTCCTCACACACCCTCCAACTGTCCTGCGCACTCTGTGCTTCTTGTGAGCCCTTTGCACCCTCCCAATACATAGCAGTCCCTTAGCTGCTGGCCAGTCTGGGATTTGCAATTTCATCTGGCTTGCCTATACCTTCCAGTTTTGTGAAAGCACCAAAAGGCTTTCTGAAAATTACACTTCCTGTCCATTGCCCAAATAGGTAGTCTTTGACTTATGACCATTTGTTTAACAATAGTTTGGAGTTATGGTTGCACTGAAAGTGTGACTTATGACTTGACCTTGAAGTTACAACCATTGTGCCACCCTTGATCACAGGAATGCAATTTGGGTGCTTGGCAACCATCTCTCATTGACAACAGTTGCAGCGTTCTTCAGTCATGTGCTTGCAATTTGCAACCTCCCCAGCTAGACTTCAATAAGCAATGGAGAGAACTGGCTTTGCTTAACAACCATGTGATTCACGTAAGTATCATGTGACAACCATAGTTTAAAAAGATCATAAAACTGTTTTGGTTGTGTGATGATTTGCGTAATGACCGTATTGTTCAGCCATAAAAATTCCAATCAAATTGTGGCTGTAATATACATTAAATATACATGTAGTATATTTAAGATGATGGGACAAAAACTCACAATGGCACAACATTGGCATTTATGACAAATGCAATTATCATATATTCTCACTCACTTTCCAATGAGATGATTTACTTTTATACCCCAAATATATCTGCTTCCTTCCACAAATACAGAAATGTTTTTGGAGAATGCTCTAAAATCAGTAAAGTTCCAGAATGGAAACCTATCAGACCCATCAGAAGTTGGACAGAGAGATTAATTCCTACCCAAGGATTCCTTAGTTGAAGCTAATGGACTGTAACAAAACTTGGCCTTACCTAAGTTATATTGCTCAGAACTGTTTTTCAACTCTCATCAAGAAAGTGCTTAAATAGCCCATGGGTTAGGACTTTCATTTTTAGTATTAATATAGAAAATCTTATTTTAACACATCTTTTGAAACATTTAAATATTTGTTTCTATTCTGATTTCATAACTGCAATACAACAACTGACTTTGAGATGTACTTTTCTATTATATAAGGTAAAGTTTACAACCCTCTATACCTTAATGGAAAAAACTGTAGGGTAGTAAAATTGTTTTTTATTCTTATGCAGCCCCTATCTTTCCTGTCTCAAACTGTCAGCTCCTGCAATGCGTGATCTTTACATGACTTATGTGAACGAAAGCTGATGTATCACTTGCCAAACAACAGAAAATGTTTAATATATCTAAGCAACTCCATGTGTCAGCACACCATAAGAGACTGCTTTAAGCTCAGGTTAGTGCCAAGACAAACTCAGGAATAGTTTCAGTTTAAAACCATGAAGCATTTCTTTTCCTACAGCAGCCATATGTGCACATGGAAATAATTAACAGGTAGATGACATATAAACAACTCCAATACCTGACAATTTATCAAAACTTTTTACTTAACCTTCATTCTTCAGCAAACAAAATCAAAGTACCCATACTTGTTGAACTAAAAGGCATTTGCTCAATAGTCAAGTTTAATACATTTAAATAAGAGAAGGTACTCAAGACTAATATTTACAATATTCTAGTCATATAATAAAAGTAATAGTATAATTTTCATACTAATGATCTGGCAATTTTAAGATGCTTTGCTACAATGTTCTGAATCGGAAATAAGAGAAACTGGATTCCTGCACAACAAAAACATTAACAACATCAATATTGCAATTTTGAAAATGTCTTCCAGTTAATTTAATCTCTCATTATTTAATCAGGTTTAACAGTAAATCAAAATATAGTTTATATATTCCGGTGGCACTTCTGTCGAAAACTGACTGAAGACCACGATCATGCATTGCTTCGATCCTTGCTTATCCTGTTGGAGAAGCCCAACGGGACTGGATCCATCTCGTGCCCACCTCGGAAGGGTGGGGGAAGAGGGGGAGACCACCAGCCGGGTTGAGGAAGCCGCATCTCCCCTCTATGGCTAGGCAAACTCCCCTTTAAGAGAGGAGGTAGTGGCAGTCTTAATGGCTACCCTGAAGATGGGAAGCTTCTGGGACTTAAGTACGTGCTGGAGCGATGAAGCGGTGAGCGGTATGTAACCAGACAAAGCATTTTGGATTCTTTTTTGACAACCCCGAGAAACAGAAGGAAAGAGTCCTCCTTTAAGAGTGTGGTAACGATGAATGGAAAATAAGAGGAAATTATAAGGTAAATAAAAAATTGGAACATAAAATAAATTTGGAATAGGATATAGAAATTGGCATTAATTAGGCATTGGACAAAATGCTGGACTTGCCTGGGACTGACTATATTTAAAAAAGCTAATGGATGAAAATTAGCGGAATACAATCGAAAAGAGAAAAAAGAACTTTGAAAAGTGGAAAGCAATGTAGAGTGCTACATAATGGTTAAAGGCACTTTTTCTCTTATGATTTAATGGAAAAGTACTGGTCTTACAAATGTGTGAATGAGAAATGAAATGAAATGAAAGACAATATTACAACAATAACCCTGGAAGCACCTCCCCCCAAAAAGGGGGGGTGTTGCAGCAAAAGAGAAGCAAAGATAATATCTTGGGACTGTTTGGTGTTGATTGTGACAAGGAAACAGAAGGATTAGTTAAAGGAATTGAGATAAACAAATATTTTTGGCAAGCATTAAAGATTTTGACTTTTAATAAAATACAGAATAACTCAGCTAAATAAAATGGAAGAAGCATGCAAATAATTCAAATCGGAACTGCAAACTGTGAGAGGAATGTTAAAAGAAAGATTGGAATTACTGGACATATTGGCAGAAAAATTAATGGCGATGCAATTCACAGAAGAACAAAGAAAGTTCAAAAAGGAAGAGTCAAAGGAAGAGTAAAGCAGTTTAGAAGAGCACAAAGAACAAAGGACATTGCAAAAGGACATGAAAGGAATTAAAATTAAGGCACTGATGATGTAATAAATAAAAGGGAAAATATTCGCAAGATCAAACAAAAGAAGGAGAAATTGTATCAGAAGAAATTGCAAAAAGAGAGAACAGGAAAGAGTGGGGTGGGGAATAAGTGATTGGCAGATGAAAATAAAAACAATACTAAAGGAAAAAAAGAGGAGTTAAGAGGAAAGACCAGAAAAACTTAGAAAAGGGAAAGCTGGTTAAAATTACAAGAAACTATCAGGCCGAGGGATTTAGAGATAAGGGTTAAAGATAATAAAAAAGGGGGATACCAAATGGAAATGTATTTTAGTTTTTTTTTTTTTTTTTTAGAAATATAGATTGGGGAGATTTGAAGTTTAAAACTTATTGGGAATTACCTTAAGATTATTAATATTTATATATGAGAAAAATGATGATAGAGTAAGAGAAATCAGGATGGTTTGATTGTTATTAAATCTATCTGTCTATCGAAATGTAACTGATTATTCAAATGGATATTTAGAAAAACAAAGAATATGGTAAATTAAGAAAAAAATATGTGATTATGATCAAAATGTTGGAATGAAAATAAATATAATTTTATAGGTTAAACTTGGTTAAATGAAACAAAAAAGGAAACTCAATTTTCTTTATTTCCTTCTTTTTTATTGTATAAATATTATTTTAGACATGAACAGAAAATGCAATTGATTATATGAAGGATATAAGAAAACAGAATATGGTAAACCAGAAAGGATTATATTGTAAAGTAAAGTATTTGCAATGAGATTATTATTTTATGATTAAAAAGGAGGGGAATGAAAATTCAATAAAACCTAATAAGTAAACTTTGGCTAAGTGGAAACAAAGAGAAAATATGAAATGGTTATATGAATATCTCTCGAATAAATAAAAGATTTATTGTAGATTAGGGATATACCATGTGGATCCTGGGCATTTAGTTTTATTTTATTTTTATTTTTTTTGTTTATTATATTGGCTTTGAGAAAATTAATGAAGATAACAACGTAAAATAAAATAGGTGGTAAGCTGGTAATGGAAATAATAGGGAATAAGAGTGGAAAATATATGTGAGGATGAAATTGTTTTTGATATTGAATTAATGAATGAAATATGAATGGGAACTTATTCAAAGATCGGTGGAATAAATAATGATTTGATATGAAATCAATAAGAATGTTGGAAATGTAACTATGACTATGTATAAATGTTGTAACCTGGAACCACGTTGCTCACTTGAAGAGATGTGCTTTATATATATATACATATACGAACTCAATACAGAAGCCTGATGATGGCAGATCAGATTCTGCCGAAACGTTGCTACAACTTTAAAAGCACAACTACAATGACGTGGGATAATACCCGAAGGAAGCTGAACAGCATACATGTAAGTACCGCAAAAACTTAAAAAAACAAATATACATACATACATACATACATACATACATACATATATATATATATATATATATATATCTTATGCAACTTCAGTGCTTCCAACTGAATATTTCTTGTTTCATATTAATTTTAAAATCAGTCGTTTCAAAGCAACTGAAGTTATGTACACTTTTTAATAAATTATCTGATCAGTTTATTCTTGTATCTGCTATTTATCTAAAAGGAAAAACAAATTAATACTTTTGATTCTCACTATTTTCAATTTGATTTTTTGAAAATATGATTACAAAAATATTGCATAATAATCCCTTATTTTCAATTTTCAGAATTACTTGTGTATCACTCTTAGTAAAGCTTTTTGAATCAAATATCAAAAAAAAACCACTAATCATTTTTCTTGCATGAAAAGAAAATAATAAGCATATTATTAAATATAATATAATATTATATTATATTAAATATTAGCATATTAAAGTGAAATGGGCACATGTATATCTTAGGTAAGACTTCCAAAGATGTGAAGTCTGATTTCTTCTACATATTAATATTCCCTTACTGTCAGACCAACAAGCAGTAATTCCACACTGAATGTACACTTGGACAGATTTATACTGCTGTAAATTATTATTTACATAATCTCATGTTAAAACTGTTTCAGGTCTTGAAAACCACAACCAAAAATGTAGGCTGCTCTCTGAACTGATGTAACATGACACAAAACCTTAGCCTCTCCCACTGTTCCTGCAATTACATTACATACTGAGTGAAATTTATGAACGATTCTTAAATTTGGCCCATAAAAAAATACACTGCAGTACACTATGGTGGTATTGTGGGAAGGTTGACTTTTCTTCAGTTGGACAACAGAGACATCAAAGTTGTTAACACAATTCCTGAAGTCCCTTGCTGTTCTTTTAAAAGTGCTGAAGTAACTCCAACTTGATAACTTGATTCTTCAGAGGAAGAACAACTTGAAAATGGACGCATGCTTTCATAAGATGAATGATTTTTCCAACCCAAAAGAATTCAGCCAATGTTACATTTCTTATTTGTTTTTGTCTATAACAATCCTGGTTCCAGAATTTTTATTTATTATTTGATCATTGACCAATAAAAATACATTCAAGAGAAGAAACAAAACAATCCCCTCACAATAATAATTATCAGCAACCATTTGCAGATAAAGTTTATGCATAATGCAGCAGAATTTTGCTACTTTTAGAGAAATAAAGTTTATTGTGATTAATGGATTATGCAAACAAAAATTATGAGAATTCCCTCGAAATCCAAAAGGAATGATCAACTGATAACAAATATCCCTGGAAAGCTGACAATGGAGAAGGCCATGGTTTCTATGGCACCTGTGTTCCATGGCAGTATCGGGTTTCATTTGTATTTTCCTATATTTCCCTTCCAGGACAATTGTGGAGAAAGCATTAAATCAAACTAAAGATAAATTTCTCCTGATTTTGGGAATTGATATAAATATCAGGCTGATGTAGATGCTAAATTTTGGTGTCAAAATCTGTTTGGAACATCCAATCTTCCATGATCAGCAGTAGACATGTGGGTGAGTTGCAATATTAAATATATGTTGATATTTGCAGACCAATTTCCCAGTCAATATTAATATACTGCAAGGAAAAGGGACTATGTGGGTGTGACCTTGGCCTCCCCTACTGCCAATTCTCTTCAATTAATTCACTGGAGCCAGGATTTTTTAGATTTTAACCTTCACCATATGTGCAGCATTTATGATTTTAAATTGTCAAGATAAAAATAAATAAATATTCAAACTTGCTGGTATTTTTCTCTCACAACTATTTAAAATTATGGTCTGACTTTTACCAATGTCATTAAAATTTCAAACTATACCAAGCTATTATGCTGAAATCTATAGTATTTATCAGCATTCAAACATACCTATGTTCTATTACAACACAGCAAGAAGCATCAGCTTCTCATCAAAGACATTTATTAAATCTGGTGATTTTTTATGCTGGAATTTTAACTCAAAGTATTGACCAGAAGAAAAGTGTTACGATATAAAGACAAAGAAAAAAAGGCAATGCTTATTTTTCTATTTAGCTTACAGTGTTTGTTGAGTCCTCTTGTAAAATCCTGTCATATAATTGTATTGCATCATCATAGCTGCAAATATGAACAGAAAACACCTTCAGGTAAATTTAACGGTGTTCTAACATCTCTATATACTTAAAGCTATTCATCCTAACCCAGTAAGATGTGCAAACCTGCTGGAAAATAACATCTGGATATGCACATAAGTATGTATAATGTTGTTCATCTGACGTCACTGAAGTAGCTGGATTGTGTTTTGGCACATTTGAAGCCACTGTCCTCAGTGCAGACGCTGCAGCATTTCAGTACAATTTTAATCGGACTTAACATCTTTGTTACCATGTGTGGGCAGACTTTTTATCTTGATTAATGAATTGTTGTAACTTGCCTTTTACTTAGTAAAAAGTTGATAAATTTTATTGCATTAAAGATATTGAATCCAAAATTTACATTGCTGAGAAATTTGTTGAGTTTTGCCCCATTTTAAAAATGTTCTTGCCACATTTGTTAAATAAATCACTGCAGATGTTAAATTAGTAACATCGTTGTTGAGTGACTCTGGTTTCGCTATTGATTTTCCAGGTCAGGAGGATACAAAAGTGAAAACATGACCTAGGGCATTGCAACCATCATAAATGTGAATCAGGCAGAAAAAGCACTGTGAAAATATGTAGACCCCTCACATCCTGGACATAAACTGCTTCAACTTCTTCCCACAAAATGACACTATAGGGCAGGGGTGTCAAACTCACAGCGTCATTGTGTCATGGACTTTTTCCCCCTTCATTAAACCGGGCGTGGGCATGGCCCACACATGACACATCCGGCCTGTGGGCGAGGAGCTTGACAGCGCTGCTATAGGACATTGTATATTCAAACAACTAGACACAAGGACAATGATTTCCCCATGCCATCCCTCTGCTGAACATCTAATTCCCACAACACTGTGAAAAACTACCAAGTAGGGCTGTATTACTATTATCCTTCTCATCTTTCCTATTATCTATCTCCTTATCTTCTTAGGACTATAACTTTGTTGATTGTATCTTTTGATTTATATTGTTTTATTTAGTGTTCTAGTATGATTTATATTGATTGCTTATTTAGTATCCTATGACTATCACTGAGTATGTATCTTATGATTTATGATTCATGTATTTTATTATTATAAATCATGATTTATCATTTGTTGCTTGTGTGCGCACTGAAAGCTTATGCACTGGAGACAAATTCTTTGTGTGTCCAATCACAATTGGCCAATAAAGAATTCTAATTCTAAAGATCACATGATCACTATGATGGTCAGAAATGTAATATTATCCAACTTCATTCTTTTCACCAGAAATGTTAAATAAATTTAATATTTAATAGGCTCACATCTAGTCAATTTATATTCAAAAAGTTTCCTTAAATAATTAGAAACAGAATATCAATGAGACCACTGTTCCATTTGTTTCAGATTTGAACGATGTCAGAAAAAGAATTAAGTTGTTCCTTCAGAACTAGTAGTATTTATTTTTCTCTAATGAAACAAATTGTGAACATTCCAGTTTATATAGTTAATTGTGAGTTGAGCACAGAACTCTTGAACAAAGTGTTCTATAATACAGGACAATGTCAAACAAAATGGACCATGCTACTGTCACTAAAAGATTGTTAAATTTAAGAAGTTGCATAATCTTAATTTTTAATATAAATTTCTATTACATTTGTTTCCATTCTAATTCATCTTTATAATTTGCATACTTTACTCTCAACTACATAATATATTCCTTCATAGCTTTTATATTTATATATATTCTGGGAGACGTCTTTTAAAACTGCATCTGGAAAATATTCTTTAGAATTCAGTTACCTCTCCATGGCTTCAAATTTCATACCAGTTAACCGTTTAACTCTATGGCTCCCAGGGAATTGCCGTCTTAGTTCTTGAAGGCAATACTATAAATTCAAAACATGAAGAAAAATGAGTAGGTAAGGAATATAATTTTCAAAGGTTTGAGTTATGTTTATTTGAATGCAGTAATTAAAAGATTCATCTGGCAATAACCCATCCCAGCACAACCAAAATATCAAATTAACACTTAAGCAATATTTGAAAGAAGCCAATATATAGATAGATCCAAGACAACAAACATATTCAAAACAGAGTTTTAAAAAAACCTAAAAGAACATATAACTAATTAACAAAATCAGTTTTTCTTTCCTTTTCAAGTCTACCATGCAACTTGTACCGCTAGCAGAATTCAGTAATGGGGAAGTACATGCAAAAAGCTCTTTGTGCACAATTTTACATAAAAATACATTATATTTAATTTGGATTTACTGTAATAATTCTATTATTTGAAATAAAAACAACTATTATTTCCCCTAAATCAGCAACAGCTATTAAATGCAAATTCATATACCCTGTTAGACAGAAACAAATTCCAAATTCAACTACTACTATATCATGTGCAAATGCTGATTATTTTAAGATGCAGTTGTCTGAACCATTCCTGAAAAAGACACTGATGCCAAGCATACTTAAGTCATAATGTATATCTTGGAGGGGGAGAAGAGAAACAATATTTGGTTCTGATTTTTATCTAGTTTAAAGCACTGCCTGCAATGAGTATGGATTGGACAGGGCTAAATGTGGTAAAGTTCAGTCAATATACAGAGGTTCTCAATAATGAACAAGTGGTGTTGAAAAATTAAGGTTTGCACTTTGGGGATACCATTATACCTGGCCTTGTGCCCAGTGGTTTGGCCTAATATAATCAGAGATCATTTAGCATGATTTTATTCCTTGTTTCTAATTATATAAAGTTTGCTTTGAACTTTGGAAGTCTAGTTTATACAGCTGTTTTATTTTAACTAACTGGGGGTTTCAGCGAAAAATATTATTTTAATTACAAGCCATTTTGAATTCATCCTACAAATACATACATATAATTGCTGTCCTAGTTTATTTTAAAAAACTTTAAAAGAATTATCACTTAAGGCCAATAAAATGTGATTAAGTAAATGAAACAATGAGCAGTGTGTATAATCTTCCTTACTTTCACTGTATAAAATAGGCTTAATTTCTCTAAATACATTGATAGGTTTATTTTAAAGACATTAAGCTTCACTTAAATGACAGTATAAGTACTATGATGGAACCAACCATTGAGAGAAACAACACAGCCTCACTCAGTTCTCCAATCAGAGGTTTCATTGCACCTCTTATTAAAACATCAAGTATTTTAAAATATAATTTCTAAATCAGAATATAATTATTAAATTATCTAAATTAGAATATAATTATTAACATAATAGAAGGGTGGACAGTAAAGGTAATCAACTTAGCAAACTTAGCAAACATGGTGAGACTGTTTCAATCAAAGACAAGAATTTATCTAGCTTCATTTCTACTTGAAACAGCATCTGGACTTCTTATTCAAAACTGGAAAAATGAAACTTTAACTTCAGATTTTGAAAATTATAATAATTTTGTAATTATAGAAATGGATTGAAATTTTGCAAAATGTAAAAGATTGAGGTTGCATTTTTTATTTTATTGCACTGAAAAACATCAGAAGTCACCACTTTTTTTCTTTAGTTTCTCTTTTTCTCTTAGTTTTCTACCTTTTGTTTTTTCTGTATTTTTGTTTTATAATGAAACAATTAAAAAAAATGTAACATTTAATGCAGTGCCCAAGACCAAGCTCACATAAATACATGAGTCTACTATTAAGCTATTCAAAATTATGGACTGAAAACACTGTGCATGTTTAATCCACACCTGCTCTTTCATCTTAAGAAGCATATTAATTAATATTATAGCATTTTTTTTGACACAAGCAACATTTCTATAGCAGTAAAACAAGAAAATGTACATGAAAAATATACCCTCTAGAGAAAAGAGACCAAACTTTAAAAAAGGTTCAATATATCCACTGAAGGTCAAAAACTGTTATCAAAAACAAATACGACCACATCATATGGGAGTGCCAACATAGGGAGAGTAGAACAAGCTTGATACATTTTAAAACAAAACCTGAAGAAGCAATGTCCATAATATTGAAAAAAAGAATAGCTTTGTAGGGACATACTATTAACCCATGTTTAAGCTATTGAACTAATATGCTTAGAGCACTGAGAGATCCCATCGATTTTTGAAACATGCAATCTTGGAAAGTCCATTCTTGTAATAAATATATTCTACTTTAAATTCCAAATATTTCAATATAAAATCCTTCATCAAAAATGGATGCCTGGTAAATGTCAAAATAGCATCTTAAAAATTGAAAAGTTCATAGTTTTTAATCACTTCTTTTTCTCAGTGCAGCTTATTTGATATAATATGAATCACAGGATTCCTTCATCCAGTGGGAGTTTCAGGAAGCCATAGTGAATACATTCAAAACTCTTGCTTCTGGACACCTGGGAAATATGTCCTTGCACAGACACTTTCCAAATCAGTCATGTGAGTCTCAAAAAAGACATGGATGTTTCAAAGATTTAAAAGGGAAACTAGTGTATTTCACAAGATTTACATAGCTCTAAAAGTAAACTGCAGAAATATATTGCAGAATGGACTGCAGAAGAAAATAAGGAGAATGCCTATCTATTGTGTTAAAAAAGATTAGATTTACTGGAATTGCATAAGAAGTCTGTTGGAACACTTACCGATGCCAAGTCATCACGGCTGCAATCCAATGCGGCGATCATCACTTGCTCATATATTATCCAAACTAGATAATACAAAATATCATGAAACATAGATTTCCCACAAACCGTAAAACCGTAAACTGTAAATCAGTTCATAGCAAATTGTAGGAAATATTGCCTTTTATAACATCAGTATACTTAATCTTACAGAAACCCATCACACTAATGCTAAACCTGAATACTTAGACAAATTGTGTGTTTGCCCAAATAAAAAATAAATATAAAATATAAGTATTTGCCAAACATGTTTTAACTTCATTGCTCATATATTTTTATACACTGGTTCACCTTAAAAGCTGAATTGGAAAAACAACATGGAATATCAAATCTACTATGGAATGATTCAGAGGTTACCAGCTTTAAAAAGTGGTTTTGGCAAATAATAGTTTTCAGAAAAAATCTTTGCTGATATAGGTGCACGGTTCTCCTTTTGTTTTCCTTTAATTAATGTTTTTGTAAAATTCCTATGTTGCTATATTTATTGAATTCAAAAATTCAGCTAAGAAGTTCCAAGGAGAAATCTTATTCTAAAGAATTTAAAAATGCTATCAGTCACATAATTATACATCCTTAGCTACAGAGTTAATGAAAATCCACATTAATATTGCATTTCTTCTTTTTCATATATTTACTATTCAGATTAACTCCTTAATTAAAAATAACCCAATCTGATCAACTCAACTCCTTTCAACTCCTATGCAAACTCAGGGTGTTTCGCTTCCATTAAGAAAAAAATGATCATAGGCAAGTGTGTTTGTTTCTCTTGTGTAAAACCTGAAAGGATTCTGAGATGAATTTCTTAAAGAAAATAAAAATGCTTTCTGAGTAGTAAAATAAAAACTATATGGTTAATACAAACCCTAAGGATAGTAAAATACATGATAGCAGGAAATGGCAGTTCATTTACTACAGTCTTCTGGAACAATGACATATGCTACAAATGAATTGGAACAAAATATTGCTGTTTGTAATCAAAGTAATGTTGTGTTATCTAAATTCATGAATGTTTTTAAACTGTTATTATAAATTCATAGAGTAATTCACCAAAAAAGTTCAATGAATATGTTCAATTGTTGCAATAAAGTAATCACTCTTTCCAACAGAATTTACTTTGGTTCAAAATAGAAATCAGTTCCACACAAGTTTACTATTCACTTATTCTTCTGAAAGAAAAGCAGTTTTCACGAGTCATGGTTACTTCTGGCAATATCCTAGAGAGTAAAAGTTTCTTGGTTTAGCATTTAATAAATCTGTTTCAGAAAAACTGTATTTTGTTGAATTTAAGTATTACTAAGATCAAAACTTCCTAAAATGAAATAAAGAATATTCTAGTTCAGATCTTTGAGACCTCTGCCAAAAATAAACTGTTCACACTGTATGAATTAGATTAAAAGAGTTATAAAAATGAAGACAAAATAAACTAATTAAAATCAAATCTTTTTTTACTCCCTTCCTGCCTACATAGCAATCTTAATCACTCCTGTACATTCAGATACTTTACCTGCACAGCATACATTGCTCCTCTAAAACTTTTTCTTCAGCGATTCCCTTCTGATATAAAATAGGGAATGCCAAGCTTCCTTCTGAAAAGAATTTGTATTATGAACCGATGAGTCCTCTTCCCAAATGATACTGCATCTAATGGAAATCCAGACATGCCCTACACTCTCCTGCCCAACTGTATTATAAAAGCAACCTTCATACTGATTTCACATCACTGACTTCGCTTTAAGTTTTCAGGAATAAACTTCCCTATTTCAATCCCTAAACATTTGACTAGTTGAAATTTGTTTCAAGTTTTCTGAGAACAGTATCTCTATGAATAGAAAGTAACTTAATCTGTTGTCGCTATAAGCTCCCCGGCCACGCGCTATTCTTGTAAAAATCAAAAGTCTAGGAATACTGGTCATTTTAAGCTTGCAAAGTTTATGGACATACTGCGCAACAGCATGGCACCAAAAAATTAACTAAAATCGATGGCATGATGGAGAAATCAATTGGATACTAATTGTGACCGACCCAGATTATATCCTGTATACTAATATTTTATCTGATATTTTAATATAAATACATATGTCTGGCTTTGTTGGCCTTTATTACAAAATATGCAATTTTAACTGTATACTAATACAATCTAGAATGTGACATATATCACAGCACATCAGAAGGGCTATCTAATAAAGAGACGTAAAACAGCTTTGACCTACTGTCATCACCAAGCTTAGCTGCATATTCATTAATTAATTCTTCTCCAACTTCAACTATTTGCTCACTGTTCCGATAGTTCTCTTCCCTCCATTTTCTCATTTTGTCTCGCATCTCTGAAATAAAATGACAATAAAAATAGAATAACAATAGTATTCAATATTTCTGATGATATCTAATTTAAACAAATAATCCTTGCTGAGCTCATGGCTATTATATGAATACATGTGTATAACTATCTTTCTCGTATTACCCTCACACAGTCTTTCAACAAAATTTAAAATTGGAAACTTACTGCTGTAGTTCAACATACTTCTACTTTTGGGGAATCACTAAACCTATTACAGAGTATAAAACTCCAAACTGATTTTGAAATACTATCCTCTTGGTGACAAAAATACATAGTACTACAAAAACATCTTAGAGAACTGAAACTGAAAATTTCTAAATATTATCTTACGGTTTAGAAACAATCTGATTGGTATTTTAAGACTACTGTTCTTTGAATTCTCCAAGAAATATTTGTTGCAATTTATAATTATTCTGGGAACCCTTTCTTACTGCAAATGTAAAATGAGCTTATTCTGAATGCCAAACAGTTTTATTTTAAAATGACCATATCCAATTATAGATAAAAGATAATACACATCCCATTTACAACTTCCTCTAAGAATTCTCGTTTTCAGCAGTCTTTAAAGAATACATTATTAAATGGTTAACTGATATAATTTTCTTATTTTAATAAACTTATTAAAATGTAATACTAACTCATGCAGATATATTTCTTACTATTTCCTAAATCAAAATAGAAGTATAGGAGAAAAATATTACTATTAAAATTAATGCAGCAACATATATGTACACTTTCCATTTTTAAATATTATTTTTTCTTAATAAAGTATCAACTAATGCATGAGAAAGAGTAACAGGACTTCTTTCTATGATTCACTTATTTTTTGAAAGTATTAAGTTTATCATAGATGTGTCTATAACAAAAGTAAATGTCAAGAATAAAAATACAGATGTCAAATATGCCGCTAAGTAATATAAAACTTTAATGCTTAAAAACATATTAGATCATGAAATCTTTCCACAAGTTTTTAAAATCACAGAGCACTGCAGTCCTGTGAAGATTTGTTTTCAGCTTAACAATTTTATATGGTTAAAAAAATCAGTGTTTACCAAATAAAATATTAAGTATTCATTTGCTTTATTATTGGTGCTGATATTAATGCAAAAGGCTTGCAGAATTCTTTTACCAGATATTTAATATGAAACACATACCTCTGAATTAGTTGGCTTTTCTTTTATTACAACATGTACAAATTTAACAAAACTGTCAATTTCAACCTCTTTCTACAATAAACCTTTTTCTACAATATGTTCCTATTCTACCCCTTCCTCCTCCACATAAAAAAAATATCTCAGTATCTTGGAAGCATACTGCATTCTATTCTATAAGTCAACAAAACCACTGTATATTATATTTCATGTGCCTGAGTAAAGCTAAATGGTTCCTGACTCAAGACAATCCCTGGAAATTAAAAAATGGATATAAACAACTTGAGTGAATATTGTATCTACTACTGAGACTAAGAGATTAAAACATTAAAATCTGTGTTTTTACTGTGACTTTGCTTCACCACTAGTAGAACATCTATATAAAAAAAATGATTCTATATCAGAGTACACTACAGGATTTAAAATACTGAAAAAGTTTTTGTCATCTGATAATTATTTTTTTAAAGAACACAAGTAACTACACTTTTAAAAGAACATTATTCTCAGCAGCATGACAAATATTGCAGCCTAAGATAAGTTAAAGTTCCAAGTTTTAAGATATATACAGAAGGAGAGGAAGAAATGTTTTCCACTGTAGATGGCTCTCTATTACCAAATTACCGGTAGATGCAATGTTCATTATTGTTTTGAGCTTTTCAAAATTATTGAAAATATTAAAAATTACCTTTAAAAGGAAGATTACAAGATAATAAACTTCATAAATTCATATAGCTAATTACATTTATGCAAAAAGTTATCAGGATAAAAGTTAAGTTTTTTCACAGCTAGAATTAGTTTAATAAATTTAATGCTCTCAAAAATGTAAACGTCAGTTATAGCACCTGACTGTAAAAATTACACCTATTGATGTATCTCTCAAATTTGTAATAACCTGAACAAAGAGACCATGGCAGCTTGATTTATGATTATGGCCATTGTAAAACAATTATAAAATGAAGACAGGGCATATGGTGATCCACTTAATATCCACAATTGCTTACAACTAAAATTCTCAGCTCAATTGTGGTTATGAGTCCAGGACCACCTGTTGTAGTTTTCTAAAAACATTTTTTCTGAGTATTTTTTAGTTATGTTTTTGTATTCATTGTATATTTAAATAAGCTTTTAAAAAGAAAGATTATACTCTGAGCTTTATTCTAACACTTCCTCTATGGTTCACTTGTTATTCAGCAATACATAATAAACATTCATGTTAGATAGCAACCAACCACAAAATTCAAGGTCATAATTTTATCTTCCTTACACAATTTCCCATTTACATCTATATTTAGATTATACCTCTATTTTAAATGTATGAACACTGAAGCAAAAATATAAAATTCCAGAAAAATGAAGGCTAAGGAAAGCTAAATATTCTTTATACCCAGCTACGCATGCACACTGGATACTCCCTTAAGGGTCACTGAAAAGCGTGTGGATATTGTCATTATAAAAATTGTATTTATGTAAATTTAATTTATGAAAAGCGCCTCTTTTTCTCTTCAGACTTCCTGTAGCACTCGGAAAGGTCCTAATCCTAAACACAATATATGTGTTTGAAAATTACTTTCACTTTCTCCTGATCTTAAAGATTGGGATAATCTAAAGCAACGGTATCAAACTTGCAGTCCACGGGCCAGATGCATCATGCCCACCCTGGCTTAGTGAAGGAGAAAAAAAAATCACAATATGTCATGTGATGATGTGATGCCACGTGTTTGACACCCCTGATCTAAAGTTTCTTTTTTTTTTTTATTTAGAAGTATAATGTGTGAGTGTTTAAGTTTAAGAATTGTTTAAGACTTGTCCTTTATATAATAGGAATCACTTCAGGTAGTAGTTTGAACCAGGATCTAGTTCATCAGAAAAAGCTGCAGTCTTTGGATGTCCTCCCTACCTTCTTTACGAGGGTAGAGAAATATATGCTTCTTCTCAAATTTAAAATAACATGACATTCTACTCTTATGTCCTCATTCATGAATTGAAATTAGTCACAACATAATCCAGAAGCAAGGGTGGTTTTGGTTTCTCCCAGTTAACTCAGTTGGATTAACACATTATGTTCTGCTATATTGTGTTCTAATTAAGGCTTAAATCACATCAGCTGGATTCAGACATGTTAAATAAATATAGTCAAATGAGCAACATTATTTCAGCATTCCTTATTATTCTGTAACTCTGTATTATTATTCCCAATATTACAGATCTGATTCATACATCAAATCATAATATGTTATATAAATCCACCCACTTTCATTGTAAAACATGGTGTATGATTTGGCATGATATATGAACTTATAAAATTGTTAATTTTAAGGCATCCAAACAGTTCAAGGCTGAGAAGGACAAGATTTCCTAAGATTGTTTGAAGTGACGTATGAACTAGCCTTTACACAATAACAACAGCACTTACACACAATCAAATGAAATCACTCTCACTCCCCCCCGCTAATGTGTATTTATTAATCCATGCTGTTCATTACTCTTATGACATTTTATTGTGTAAATATATGAATGAAAAATAATATTAATTATTATATTAATATTAAGCAGTGTCAGTCATAGTAAGTTCAAAAATGTCTCTATTTCTGAATTTGCTTGATATAATTCTTACTAAATATAGCACTAAGTTTGAAAATGGTCAATCCTATCCAAAGCATTTTGTTGTTGGAATACGAGGAGTGGTAAATATAGTAATTTTATAATGTAATAAACCTTAATTTAATGGAGTTGAGACACAAAATATAAAACCTACCTACACCCTATATCCTTCTGCACATGCATAAAATCTTATCTGCCATTTTACATATGGGAAAAATATGCTTGCCTAAAATCCTGTTTGAATTTAATGCTTAAACTGCTTCTCCTATTTTCCATTAAACTGTGTCCTATAAACTCTGATCTCCCTAAGTTTAAGCAAAAGTGGATAGGTGAAAGAAGGATTATCCTCTATACACAAGATAGGTTCAAACATATGTTATTAATATGGGAAATCTGTATGGAAATAACATTCTAATAAAGTTCAAGGACCATATAAGTTGGTGCTCTGTTTATCTACACATAATTGTTGGTTAATTTATCTTAATAGCAAAGATAGCCTTTCCTATCTTCTATGTTTTTATGGTTTTTGATGTATAATTATATGTAAGCAGTAATAAATAATACCTGTAGGAAATGACCAGGCTGAGCCCAAGGAAGGGGACAAATGCATCATCAGTCTTTCATCCTTTCATGCCCACAAGAGATGTAAGTCTAGTCTTCCTTGAATTTCATTATCTCTTATCTACTGCCTATTTGCGTTGACTGTTAGTAGTTCAGATTTTTGTAGACAGCATGAGCTTGCAAAAAACCTTTATATTGATTTTGAATTTTCCTGAGCTTCACAATACCTATACTTGTGCACGCACACAGATATATAGGTGCACACACACACACACATTTTCCCCCTGTTCAATTGTGTCTGATTCTTGGACACTGCTTGGATAAGCCCCTAAGGTTTTTTTTGGCAAACTTCTTCAGAAATGATTTATCTTTACCTCCTTCCTGGGGCTAAAAGAAAGTGACTAGCCTAAAATAACCCACCTGGCTTTTATGACTAAGGCAGGGCTAGAAACAGTCTTCTGGTTTCTAGCCTGATGCCTTAACCACTGTATCAACTAGCTCTAATATATACAAATATATAATTTTAAGAATATATATTATAGAAATCATAAAAGATATAGAAATCTTAAAATAATATTTACACATCACTAACTCAGATGAATGGATCTAACAAATATTCAAATTTGCTTTATGACTTGAAGAAAACATGGTAAGAAATTGAGTAAGCGGAATAGAATATACCTCAAGCAGACCTGATAAGAAACACAATCACATGAGCTAATTCTATATTATTGTAAGGCTACATTAACACAATCTTGCAAGTCTGAAAATACAAATCTCACACTGTCTTTTTACCTCCTGTTACAAGGGCAGATTATTACTAATATTATCTTTCTTTGCAGATTATTCAGATGCAGGCTCTCCCACTGCTTACTCTCAGGGCAGCATCTCATCTCTTCCCTTCATCCTTCAAGGCTATTCCCACATACCATTACAAATATAAAGTAGAAGAATCTTGTTAATTTGTGATCAGCTCAAAATCATATCAAATTTGTTTTATCCTGTCTGAATTATTGTTATATATAATCCAAGACAGTAAACATGCCTAACATTCCTTCCCCTTTCTCTTTTCCTCACAACAGCAAACCTGTGAAAAAAGTGAGGTTAAGAGAGACAGTGACTGGCTCAAAGTCACCCACCCAACTTTCATTTCAAAGGCAGGATTAGTACCCAGTCTCCTGGTTTCTAACCTGACAGACCAATCTGGTTCAATATAATTATGAAATTTAACTTAATAATTACAGTTAAAATACCTATCTACTGCACCTATTTTTATTAATTATCCTAGAAGAAACTCTCATAATTTATGATCCTAAGCCAAAGCAAGCCCAAAATTACAATAAAAAGACAAAATAAATACACTAAATAGCAATAAGCACTTACTTTGTAAACAGCTTAGAGAAGGCTGTAAAGCAGTATGAGTCAGCATATTGCCCCCCAAAATTTGGGTCCTCATTTTACCCACTTCGGAAGAATGGAAGGTTGAGTCAACCTTGAGCCTAAAGCTACAACGTCACATATTTTTAGAGGATAAACATGGTTTACCTCCACGTAAATAGACAAAAGTATTTTCCTATCAATGTCTTCCACTGTCTCGCAGGGCATAGTTATGCAAATTGCATTTAATCATTTTCATTTAATTGACCTCAAAGAGCTGTTGCGAAGATAACAGGTGCTGCCATGGACTCTTTAGAGAAATATGAAAGTTAACAGTTTCTTTAGGAAGTGCTGCGGCATTTCCATATTGAGTAGTGTAGAATTGTTTTATGCAGAGTAGGAACTGAAACTATTTTTTTCACTTAGAGGCTAAGTAGCTTAGAATCAATACATCTATAAGAAATAAATTCACTTATTAACTCTCCTGAATTCAGAAGTACCAAAACATCAACTCATCTTAAGTCTGCAGGCCTATGCTGTTCTGTATATACCCAGACTACTGAATAAATAAAAATCAATATTGTTTTGTATCCCAAAGCATAAGATTCAAGGCCTAAGTTTGAATATTATTTGAATAACCTGCCTACATTCATACTTCATAAAGTAGTTGTTCTGAAAACTTGACAAGTGAAAGGATATCAACATTTCCATCATTTCCAATTTTCATGAGCTTCAGTATGCATATTAATAAAGAAGAAAAAAATACAGGCAGACCCTATCCTCTTTAGCATTCATTCCCTGCACTTTAATTTTACACTCAAGATCACACTTTTTTATTATCTTATTACTGTTTATATTATCACTGAAAGCAGACAGACTCTGTTAAAAAAAAAAATCCACCAAATATTATAAGGGACGATGGATCATGAAACAGACTTTTGATTATGTACTACATTTTTACAATTAACTTTGATTCGTAAAAGGCTTGGTTTACACATCATACTCAGTGACAATGTAGTTTGAACCAATGTGCCAAGCCAAGCAGGTGTCTGTCACTCAAAGAACCACGAAACACTTGACAAAAGCTTTCTAGGTGACAGCTTTGAAAAGAAACCTGGAGGGGGAGAAAAATACTTCACCTTTACATTTTAAGTTCCTCAGTATATAATTTCTTCCCCTTGGATCTGAATTCGTGGGATGGAAGTCGCCAAGGGTCTCCGGAGAGGATCAAATTAGGGACTGTTATTTTATAACCGAACTTCCCAGTGGATGAGACTCCTCCACCACCATCCTTTCTCCTCTAAACAGAACTGTGAAGGATTTTATATATACCTTTGAACACACTACGCAAATGACAAGATGTGAAGGTAATTACGGGGTTAATTACTCCGGATTATGCGTAAATTATCTTTGAGAATTGCACATAGGAAAAGCTTCCCAGCGCACTATTTTTTTTCTCCCTCGAGAGGAGCAAAGCGACGAAGACGCTTTCGGGGCTTCCCAGCGGCGACTTACAAGCCTCTCCCACAGTCGCACCTCCGGAGCTGCGAACAACTCCCTCACGCAACCAAGGACACGTCGGAAGCACCCCAGCCCTTAAGTCTGTTGCTCTCCCCCGCCTCCGCTCTACATCTGCCGCTTTACCTTCCCAAGTCACGTCGTACAGCTCCGAGACTTTCGCCATCTTGCCCACCTCCCCCCCTTCGCCGAACGACCGGCTCACGTGATCCCGCTCGAGCTCCGCCCACAGACTTCCAGCCCGTGCCGGCAGCTAGAGAACGCGATCTGATTGGCTGGGACCGCGGAGGGCGGGAAAGCAGGAGGTTAGGCGTTGTTGCGAAACGGCCCGGAGGACTCGCTCGCTCCGGTCGAGCAGAGGCGGAGGCGGTTCGCTTGTGTGGTGCTACCTATCAGTGGGTCTCGGTATAGGCGGGCTCCGCTGGGAGATGTTGGGTCAAAAGCAGAAACGACGACTCCTCTTCCTTCAAGAAAGGGGCGTGTTGGGGTTGCTCACCTGCTTGGGTTCGCATTGCATCTGTGTGAAGCCCTCACCCCCGCCCTTCGTCTCCAGAAGAATGAAATATTTTGGGGAGTAGTGAAAAGGTAGTAGTGTAGAATATTTCCTCTAAAGGAGAAACGGGCGTGGGAGTGGGGAGGAACCTTAAGGGAGGCAAAAGCCAGCCCCGGTTTCCCTGCCCCAAGCAGAAGCTGAGGAGGCCAGCGTATAGAAATGCTAGAAAAACTGGGTCAGGCAGAAACAAAAGTGAAGCAATGAGCAACACAATCAAGCCGAAGGTTGACAAAACTAGCTCTAAAACACCTAGGATTTGCATTTCCCCAGTTGCTCTTTCTCCAGAGCAAGCTGTGACCTCTGTATGACTCCATAGGAATCCAGAAGGTATTGTTGGAAGAATGCTGGGTTCAGTTCCAAGTGGGGAAAAAGACACTGGAAACATGGAGGCTGTTTGGAAAGATGGTTTAATGGTGGACAGGACCACATGGCTTGGGGCTCCAAAGTGAAATGGACGATCAGGTGCTTCAAGATGTTGGAAAAGAAAAGAAGGGGGAAAAGGGCTGAGAGTTCCTTGGTTTTATGCCCTCTNTGAAAGGGCTTTGGGCAATTCCTATTGTAGCTCTACCTGGAGTAGATCTTTGTTATGTAAAATAGACTGGCCCAGGCTAGAATAATGGTCCATGAGCAAAGGTGGGGGGCTGAGTTTCTGCTTCTGAGTTGGGGTTCTGCTTCTGAGTTTCTACTTCTCTAGGGGAAATATTCTGCCTTTTTAATATTTCCTAGGATATTTCATTTTCCTAAGAGAGAGGTGGGTGCTAACTTCCTACAGTATAAAACCCACCCACTCTAAACTCCATTTTGTCAGTTGTCCAAGAATCGCATGTGGTTGGTGGTTCTGCTTCATCAATAAAGGGGATCTTTCTTTCCAATCATCCAACCTCCATTTTATTTCCAATGCCTTTCTCCCGACTTGGACGTGGACCTGGTATATTCATTCCAACACATCCCAACCAATTCACTTCCAATCCTCAGAAGTTAGATTTGCACAATACTCTTCTCATTTCTTTCCAGGTCCATTAATCTTTTAGTGATGAGCATCCCATGTCTCCGTGCCTGCCCGAATGGGTTGTTGGGGGAGAGCTGAGTTGGTCTAGAGCAGTATGTTTATCAATCTGAGCCACTTTAAGTTGGGTGGATTTCAATTCCCAGAATTCCCTAGCCCGCATGACTGAAGTTGACAATTTTTACAGCAGCAAAAATTAGGCAGATTCTTGAATTCTTTTACCTCTGCAGGATTTGAGTTTGGCCAGTCTAAAGAAAAGAATTAGGGGTGACATGATAGTATTCCAGTATTTGAGGGGCTGACACAAAAAAAGGAAGGTCAAATTATTGTCCAAAGCACCAGAAGGCAAGACAAGAAACAATGGTTGGAAATGATCAAGAGAAAAGTAACCTGGAATTAAGGAGAAACTTACAGTGAGGACAATTAACCAGTGGGACAGCTTGCCTTCAGAAATAGTGGGAGCTCCATCACTGGAGGTCTACTTGTCTGAGATGGTGTAGTTCTGCTTGAGCAGGGGACTGGGCTAGAAGATCTCCAAGGTCCCTTCCAGCTCTATTCTATTTTATTAAAAAGCATACACTTTTGTATGTTGTAACTGACTTCCTTGGATGCATACAGTGGTTAAATTGAAAATGGATTTCAGGGAAAAAAGAGTAAGGAGTTTTACCCACAACCTGCAATCTGTGTGACCAGATGCCTTTTCCTGGTAAAATGTCAGCAAAGGAGATAGCCATCTCCTGATGTAGGATTTTTGGCAGACCCCAGGATGCTAGCACATGGAAGGATGACAGGGGAAGTGTCAACATAGGGTGGGGAAGAGATCTGCTTATCTTCTTTAGCCAAAGAAGAGTTGCATGTCATTGGAAAAGGTTTTCTGGAGAAACATCTGCAGCAGAATTTTCCAACCTGGTTAAGTTCAAGATGTTGAGACATTCAAGGAGTTAAACTTTACATACCTTAAAACTGCCACTTGTATACAACAGAGATGGCTAAACTTCAGGTCTGGGTGAATGCATTATTTGGTATGAGTTCAAGAGTCTTCTGAAACACCTTAGGAATTAGGGCAGATTCCATTTTTCTAAATCAGAAGTGTAGTTTGCTTGGCTTGGGCTTAATGCAAAGTCTGAATTCAGCTACTGTGCTTATCTTAATCATGGTTAAGACACACTGTGACTTAACATGGTACCTGTGCCAGACCACTGGGCTTTGTACTATGGGTGTCAAAATCTCATGCGAGTAGAGTTATAAGTGGAAACATAACAAACCAGGGAAACGCAATACTGTAGAAGTATTTACATTGCTTCTTCACTCCAAATACCACTGTACCAATAAAGTTTTGTTACATAATGCATAAAACTATGAAAGATGGATAAGTAAAGTTTAACAGTATTCAACAAATCCGACTACTTGGATTTAGATTATTTTGATGGTCATACTTGTTTATGCTGCAATAATAGTAATGCTTTGCCAACACACTCATTTTGTTCTTGGTGAAATGTTTGTGAGCAGAACCAAAGTCATGTTGGATGGCCCATTGAATTGAATAAGGAAGTGTGTCTCAAACTCAGAAGCTCTGCTAAATAAGAAAGTGTTCCAGTTTGTGCACAAGAGAA
>BHFT01058610.1:0-10211 GCA_004320025.1 Laticauda laticaudata
TCGCGGGAATGAGACTCAGGACACCAGCATGACTGTCAATTGTTTTATTTCCTTCTAGGACTGAGCACCGGAGAAACTGCAGCAGCCCTTTTTATAGTTGGGCTGCTCAGGGCTGTGGCCAGTAATGGCTCTTCAAATTTCCCACCACCACGGACCGACCAATTACAGGTAAGTATGTTAATATATAACAGCGATCATCTTTTGCCACCTTCTGGCAAGCAAAATCAGTGGGGAAGCCAGATTCACTTCACAACCACGTTATTAATTTTACAACTGCAGTGTTTCACTCAATAAATGTGGCAAGAAAAGTCATAAAATGGGGTAAAACTCATTTATTTTTTGCCAATTTCTCACTTGGCAATATAAATTCTGGGCTTGGTTGTGGTCCCAAGTCGAGGACTACCTGTATGTAGGCCCTTATTTATATGCCATTTGTCCTATTGGCAATCCCTTTTGCGGACTTTTGATCTCTTCTCCTTCTTCTTGTGGAAAAGTTAAGCCCATCTACACTTCGCTCAGTTGGAGCTCTGGAGGAACTGAACTGAGTTGCTCTGTGAGTTTTGTGGGCAGTCTCTACATTTGATAAAGTAAATAAACCAGAGGTGGTGTTCAGCAGGTTCTGACCAGTTCTGGAGAATCAGTAGTGGAAATTTTGAGTAGTTTGGAGAACCAGCAAATTCCACCTCTGACTGGAGATTTTATAGTATCCTTCCCCTGCCACCCCCACCGAGCCACGCCCACAGAACTGATAGTGAAAAAAATTGAATCCCACCACTGATTTATTCAGATAAAGCAGTTGATGAAGTAGTCTTGGTGTTTTACGATTGCCTACCCTGAGGACAAACATGTGTCAGTTTTAAATGACTCTTAGAGGTCTGTTTGTGTTTTGGAAGAGTCCTCCATTTTACTATTGTGCCATTTGTAATGTTTAATCTTAAATATGTATCTTACTTTGCAGCTAGCAACAATAATACTTTTCTCCTTTGATTTACATTTGAGGAAATTTCGTTTAACATTAATCCCCTGTCCACTGTCCTGATAGTTTTTTAGTAGTTCGAGAAGAGGCTTTGTCACATGAGTTTAGACTGCACACTGTTCCTGACCCACTGATTGAAATGTCACAGGTGCATTTTCTAAATACAGGTAGTCCTCAATTTACAATTACCACTTAGCCCATAAAGTTGCTAAGCGAGACATTTGTTGAGTGGCATTTGCCCCATTTTACAACTTTCTTGTTATGAGTTGTTAAGTGAAGTGCTGCAGTTGTTAAGTCAGCAATACTGCTGTTTGGTGAATCTAGCTTTCCCACTGACTTTATCAGAAGGTCACAAAAGGTGATCACGTGAATATGAACCAAGTGCCAAGCACTTGAATTTTGATCATGTGACCATGGGGTGGGGGATGCTGCAATAGTTGTAACTGTGAAAAATTGTCATAAATCACTGTTTTCAGTGCCATTGGTAACTTTGAATGGTCACTAAATAAACTGCTACAAGTTGAGGACTATCTGTATACATGCTCTTTGCTTTTCTGGAATAATAGTTTTTAAAAAGACAACATTGGGTCCAAACTTAGTGATGTAATATGTGTTTTATTATTTTTAAAAAAAGAACTTTTGAAAGCCTTTCAATTGCTTTCACATGTTTTCTTACCTGGCAACAACCCTAAAATTTCCAGGCTCTCCCCTACTTAACATGATTGCCTCCACCTACCAGGCAAGTAGCAAATAACTACAAGTGGATTTTCTTTCTCTCAAAGCATCTGTGACCTAAGTACTTAACCCACAAAATTGTTTCACTCAAGAGGGATAAGGAAAAATCATACACATAAATTCGCTTCAGTGTAGCAAATTCAAAAGGGAGGGGAAACAATGCATTTTCTGGAATGACAATAACACCAACAAATGTTTTCCAATTTGTACCAGCAGATGTACTGACAAAAGAAACCATGACAAAGAACTTGGAAGCCACAATCCACACATTTCACAGGTGCAGTCAAGTGAAACAGCTTATGGTGGCAACATAAAAGCAAGAAGTCTTCCATGGTCAGAAAACCCAAGCGCCAAAAGATGGTCATACATTTTCCGTCCCCTCCCCCCCCCTAAGCTTTTTGTAGACTCAACTGCTAGTAATACTAAGAAGCCTATAGATTTTAAGGCAGCATCAGGTTCTCAGTGAATGGGGTCCCATTATCTCATTCTCACATCTTTCCTAAGTTCTTGAATGAGGTAAATGCTGAGAGGGAGAGAAGAAAACCTGAGTTGGGATGCAAGCATTTAGAGAAAGATCTTATCTCACAACATAGACATTTATATTCCCATCACTTCACTGTGGACAACTTCTTGCTTCTAGAACATTGAGGGAATAATATATGCCAATTAAGAATATGATTTCCATTCAAATCTTAATATGGACAAGAAATATGACACATGTAGGAGAAGAACAGGCAGAGTTGAGGGTGGTGGTGGACTTTAATGCGTCATCAGTTTAGAATCCTTGCATTGCCACAAAGTATCAAAATCCAGCCCCTCTTGAATTCTGCTGAGTTTTATCTGGCACCAATTTAGTGCTGAACTTCAGTTAGCGGCAACCTTACAAATCTTACAACCTTACAAATGTCCTGATTCTTGTGCTGTTGAGCTTAGTGATTGTTCAAAGTTTTAACCCTCCCCCAAAGCTATTTGTGACTCAGTTCTGAAGTTCTGAAGACACCTCTCTGAGGTCCTGTGATTGCATTTTGGGCATCAACAACCAGTCCACATTGACAGACATTTCAATTGTCTATGGTCTATAGTCACAGAATCATGATTTATGATGTTTTTATGGTTTTCAGCAAAAACATCCCACAGCGAACAATGGGTTTGCTTAATGACCTTGGTGTTTGCTTAATGATTCCCATCAGAAAAGTTGTAAAAAGTGGGTCACTTGATAACTCACTTTATGATTGTCACAACTTATGGCCCTAATGGGTTGGCTCCATTTCAGTCATAAGTCAATTGTCCTGCCTTGTGATTCAGAGGGAACCCTTATGAAATCTGAACAAATCTTGCCATTGCTAAGTGGCAAGGAATTTGCTCCTTCAGATTCTAAATGTTGTCTTGTAGAACTATTCCCTGCTGGAAGAGAAGGCTTCCTCAAGGTTCTTGGATTCAGTCCGGCACTTCATCCAGACAAGACATTTGCTGACCTGAGAAATGATTACAACTTGAATAGATTGAAAGCTTCTCCTCTTAGGACTCCTTCACAACTATTTTTCATGCAACCAAGTGAACACACACACAACCTAAAGCAGGGAGATGAATGGAAGATGCAAGCAGTTTGTTTTAATTTCTTTCTCTATGAGTGGAGGTAAGGATATTTGTCACTTCAGGACACACACTACCCCAGGGATGGGAAAACATGGCCCTTTTGTGACTTATGGATTCCAAGTCCTACGCTGGCTCAGGATTTCTGGGAGTTGAAGTCCACAAGTCTTAAGGTGCCATAGTTCTCCACCTCTGTTCTAGCCAAAGAGTACATACCCAATAACTGAGCACAGACAACAGTATCAAATCTGATCTGGCATGCTTGCTATTTAAGTTAGTCAAACGCCAATACCTGACTTCATCCTCTCTCCTGCAAACTTTTTATTAGCACAGGTAATCCTCAATTTACCAGCACAATGGATCCCAAAATTTATGTTGCTAAGTGAGAAATTTGTTAAGTAACTTTTGCCCCATTTTAAGACTTTTCTTGCCACATTTGATAAGTGAACCACTGCAGTTGCTAAGTTAGTAACAGATTGTTAAGTGAGCCTGGATTCCCCATTGACTTTTCATATCAGAAGGTCACAAAAGATGATTGTGTTCCACATGACACTGTAACCATCATAAATGTGAGTCAGTTGTTAAGCATCTGAATGTAAATCACATGACCATGGGGATGTTGCAATGGTCGTAAGTATGAAAAATGGTCTTAAGTCACTTCTTTCAGTGCCGTTGTATCTTACAACAGTTGCTAAATGAACTGTTGTAAATAGAGGACTACTTGTAGACAAAATTGAGTAGGAATAAATCTTTGAATCAGAATAACAGTAAATCTGTATATTTGAAAGAAGCAGCCTCTTGAAATATGGAACCAATGTGATAAAGCTTTCCCTCCTTTGCCCGTAACCATGTCCCAACACTGCCTTTTCTGGTCTCGGTTCTCATGACATAATCTTCATGTGATCTGCTGCCAGCACAAGAGGCAGCCTTAAGCCATCCTTAACTGTGTCAGTTTGAAGAACATTTTCCTTGTTAGCACAACATAACACAACTTTTACCATAGGTAAACAGTGGTGTGTTCCACTGCTGTATTGCTATTGTAGAGCTGAAATCAGCCCAGATCCTGTTGGCCATTCTGGTCCTTGGTTACTACTTTCTGGGACTGTTCCGGTTTGGGTCGCAAGAGTTCTTTCAAATTGGGCTTTCCCTCTGTAGGCATCCGGCTTCAAGCTGATGGGTACAGAGATGTATCTCCAATGCTATAGGTTCTCCTGCTTGAGCAAGGGGCTGGACTAAAAGGCCTCCAAGGTGTTTGAGAGAGACCCCAGAGGCTCTCCTCTCCTCTCCTCCCTTCCCTTTCTCTGTTCTGTTCTATTCNCTATTCTATTCTATTCTATTCTATTCTTTTCTATTCTATTCCATTTCTTTCCATTCAATTCTATATGATCCCCACTCAGAGACCTGGATCAAGATATCTCCAATGATTGGAGGGGTGATTATGGTATGAGGTGTATTTTTTTGTTACTGACTAACCACATTGTATGGGAAAAGTGAGAAACAAAGGGGGAATCCACCAGTCCCCACGGTTAATGAGTCCTGTACACACTAAATAAGGACAGCACCATTTGTCAGCGTTGTTCCTGGGTCAGGACAGAGATCAATATCGGGAGAGTAAATTTTATTAATTAGATGTATATCCTGCTTTTCTATCCCCAAGACAAAAAATGACATCGGGGGAAAGACCTGGCATTAATAAAACAAGAGTGTAGGCTGGGAAAACAAGAAAGCATGAGGAAGAAATTAAAGAGTTCCCTGCTTTAATTCTCTCTGTTAGGGGAAATACTGTCAGGCTTTCAAGATCAATGCCAGTCCTTTGAGGCTGATCAGGTCAAGAAACAGATTCCTTAGAAGGAGTGGAACACTATTGATACAAACAACAACAATGGAATCTTGAAGGCCTAACAGCGCTTCTCCTTCTTTCTCTCTTATGACCAAGAGAGTTGAGATGAGATGGCATTGAGTTTCTTTCTCATGCTTTCCCAGCTAAGCTCAGGTTTTAAGAAAGAGATACTGCATAGTCCAAGACCATTGCTGTGTTCTTCTACAGCAGTATACATAATATGTATCCCTGTTGCCCATTTCTCCACAATAACAGCTCTGAGGTAGGTTGATCTCTGACCCAAGGATTGCCCCCAACTGGGTCTCATGCCTATAGGAGAACTAGAACTCACATTCTCTTGGTGTCTAGTCCAGTATCTCTCATATGGTATGTCAGTGTAATTTTATGTCAGATGAAGGACCAATAGAGATAGCATTTTAACAAGGTTGTGAGGAAAAATCCACAAAAATACAGTTTTCATCAGACACGGACATGAATGATGCTGCCTCGATGGATAATGAAGCCTCTGCAAGAAAATAATGAAGTTCAGAGAGCACCAAGGCCCCCACAGTTCGGCCCTGAGCAACAAATATTTTATTAGTACAGGCATGAATATATGAAATCCACCTCACTGAGGAAACTTACTGTGACATTGTGACAAGGAAGAAATCACCATGATGGTGAGACAGATATTTTCCTGAGTGTATGGTGGCTTGAAATAAGCAGAAGATATTTCTGTCCATTTTCTCCTGTTTCCATGTGTTCATCTGGAGGCCTGAAAGATGACAGTACTTGTGTCTACTTGGATATGAGTATAGTATTGATTAAGATAGATTTGTTGTTATAGAAATGGCTTGTTATACACTAATGTGTCAAAACAAAAAGTTGAGGTGTTTTTATCAAAAAACAAAAAGTGTTTTTATCTTGTACTGTGCTAAAAAGAGTCAGAGGTCAATGCCTTCCCCACTTTTTGTCCCTTTTCCACCTCCTCTCTTTTTCCTTCCCTTCATTCCTTATTTCTACTTTTCTCTGTATTTTATATATTGAATAAAAACAAAATGATTACAAGACAGATATGAGTATAGTTCTCCGAACTAACAGAATCCTGCTTTATTAGGCTGCCAAATGAAATGAAGATCACAGGGCTTGTTTTTAAGCAAGGCATCAGGGCCTTGATCATGCCAATTGAATGAGTAGAGTTTGGACAAAATGGAGGGAAGAACTTGTATGTACAGCTCCATTCTCTACCCATTTTAAAATATGTTCAGAGAGTGTAACTTAATCAAAGAATCCAGACTTTCTTCCACTCAGCAGTAAAATATTGCCATAGACAAATAGATTTACACAGATGGTGTCCACATCTCTGTCAGTGTAGTAACAACCAATTTCATTGAAATCCCTGTTCACTGTCCCGCAATAGTTGTTTATATATCTTGTTTTAATTGTCTCAGCTCAGGCAACGCCGTAATTATGATTTCTTTTCCTAGGGAAAAATGGCAGCTAATTGGCAGAGGCTGAGTCAAAACACAGTGGTCTCTTGGGGAGGGGAAAAAAAACTATTTGTCAATGTAGGCTGCATTTGGCCTTTTATTTAGTCATCTTTCAGTCAGAAGAGCACTGAGACTGTTAAGTGGTGCCCAGGGATTCTCAGACAGAGGGGCTTTTTCTGACTTGGTAGCCTTTCGTCTCCAAGTGACATTACATGCTACTCATTGCTGTCAGTGGTATTCGCTCTATGTTCATTTCCAACATAACTCCAGCAGCTTCCATTGTCAGGAGTTAACCTTTACGTTGACAGTCTCTGCACATCCTACATGGCCAAACCAACTTTGAGAGATGCTTGGAAAATGATGGTTATTGGCAAATGTATGTACTAGTATTCAATGCTCCATGAAAGGACATGGGATTCTTGCATTTTCTTGCTTGCGACGAGCGTTGTTGCTGATTAACATGCATATTTTCTTTTCTCAGATCTTAGGATCTTTCTTTGGACCAGAAAATCACATCTGCAAAATTTATAAAAAAAAAAAAGAGACAGATACTTCTTTTGGGATATCCAAGTACTTTTTTTCTTTCTCCCCCTTGTAAAGCATACCAGATATGTTAGCCGCAACTGTAAGATTATGGAAGTTTTGTCAAAACATGAAACTTGGACAAAAGGTGCGGCTTCTAAAACAAGGAATCCTAGGACTTAAAATTAATCCAACAGCATGTCAATGCTGTAGAATGGCAGGCAGTGATTGCTTTCATTCACCATCTAATGATGGAAACAGCCATATCATTTTCCTATTTCTCTTATGGTAGCAGCACTTGACCCTTTACCTTCTCCCTTCTCTGGCTGTACAGTTAGCTAATCTGCAAAATTGGGAGGCGTTTCCAAAGGCTGTTAAAATGAAATTTAACCTTTACATTTCCATCACTTAATTTAATAGAATGGAAACTTGGGAAGGTGTCAAAGAACAAGTGATTATCTGATGTCAAATGACAAGTGTTTATCTGATCTCACCCCCACTTCACCAGTGATGGGGCCACATACCAGGATGGATTGAGGAAGGCTGGGCACATAATTGCAGCTCAGCCCTTTGTCAGAGCTGTAAAACCATGGACAATGACAGGGAGGCTGGAGGTGACAAACAGCAAACTATACTCTCCTCTATCTCAATACCTAGTGATGATATTAAATATCAGATAATATTTATTGTCATTTTTTACACTGAGCACACTGGCACACATTAAAAATGAAATTCTATTACCTGCTCTCAAAAGAAATATTTCTATATTTGTGTGTGTGTATGTTTGTTTGTTTATTATTTGTTTGCTTTTAACCTGCCTTTATCACTTGATAAGTAATTCAAGACAGAGAACGTACACAATAATCCTCCTACCTTCTATTTTCCCCACTACAACTGTTCTGTCCGGAAAAAACGCGAGGTAGACCGTGGTTCCACAACCGAACAAAGGCTCTTTATTCAAGTAAGACGCAGTAACGGCAACAGTTTTGGGCTGCAAAGCCACGGCAGCCTTTTTACATACAGGCTTGCCTGCTGGCTTCGTAGCCAATGGCATCTATTTTAAAAACTTGGCCGCCTTTCAGCAGCTCTTTTGGATTGGCTTCCTAATGCAACCAATCCAATGTACTTTAGTCTTTAAGCCAATCAGCTTGCATAGTTTTGGATGTATACCCATTTTTTATACCAGGAACAACCCCTCCCCCCTTATTTTAGTACTACTGTGGGGGTTACGTAGTCACGCAGTGTAGGTGGGGCTCTTCTGACTCTACTTGACTTGCGCGTTCATTCTTGCTGGCAGACTTCGAGATGGTTTCGGATGGGATCGGCTGTTTCTCGGCTCTTTCTCCATGGAAACCAACCTGGAAGGTGATGTCAGCGGGTAAGGTTGCACCAGCTTGAGTTTGCTCAGCGGCCGGTGGTTTGCCCCTCCTCCTGGTTTTGTCCCGGGCAGGCTCGACGCTGGCTTTGCTGGCCCCTTCCAGGACGGGTCTCCTCTTAGCTGGTGGATTTATGCTCTCGCTCTTCAGTTTCATCTAACCGTAAGTGTTTCTTTTTCGCTCTTTTTGACTTCGGTTAGATTTCTGGCGTTTAATTTTATAACAGCTCTTTTTTCCCTTCAGTATTATTTTCTTATTACCCCCCCGTCCCCCCCCTTGGTTTTGGTTTTCATTGATTTTTATTGTTGGAAGTTGCCTGCCACGGCTGTTTCAACCATGGGTTCGTTTATTTGCACCGATATTTCCAGGAACATAAGCTGGTCTTATGTGCCGCTTCCATTGCACCTGCCATCGTCACGTCATACGGGAGGGACCGGGCCCTGTTATTTGTACCTGTGATTGTGGCTGGAAGCCAATAGAGGTCCCTGGTTAAAGTTCTTTGCGTTAGACTTAGGGTCATTGATTTCAAATGTGCGGGAAATGGCTGGAAGGGATCGGTGGGTTTCTCAAAGGTGTTTAATTTGGATGTAATCCTATTCCAATTGTGATTCTACAGTTTCCCTCCCCATTAGCAATTCATGCCGCGGCTTTTGTCCAAGTGCTGGTGGGTGATATGTTTGGGGCAGGGTGGAGTAAACGGTCCACTTCTGTCCTGGATACCCCTTGGGTCCATTTTCTCCAAACCCTCCTTGGTAAACTTGGACCATTCTCTCAGCCCTACCATTTGCCGCGGTGGGCTGACCAGTTAGTGGCCATGGCGTATGCCTAAGCGAGGCCAGATATTGTTAAACTTGTTAGTGGGTCAGTTTGTGGCCCCATTGTACAGACACTAGGAGTTCTGCAAACCCATGGGTTGTGAATAGCTTGTTAGCTTTTTGTAATTGAACGGCCCGTCTATTGTTGTAGATGACATTACTGCCCGACTTCTAACCAATTTGAGTATGCATCTACAACAATCAAGAACGTATGCCCCCTGGTCGGGACCCGCAAAGTCAATATGTCCAAGTATCCAGGCCGGGCCTTTGTTGGAACGCGCATTCTCCCCCAATCCCTTACTAGGAGCTTGTGTGTGATGGCCTGTTTCTGGCATTATTGCATTTGTGGCAAACCCAGTACTTCAAATATCTCTGTCTAATAAACCACGGCACCATACATAGCTCCTATGCCCAGGCTTGCTCATTTTTCATGATGCTCCTGCCGCGTGTGCCCCTTTCATGAAAGCATACCCAACACTCTAGTATTTTGTAATTTGAAAGGAATTACCACCCGATCACCCACATAAACACCCTTTTGTGTATCAGGTTCTGCTCTGCGTCCAGAAAGGTTAAAGTTTTTTCAGTGTTTGGTTTTTCCGGCCAACCTTTACCTACCCCAATTTAAAATGCGGGGCAGTCTCTGGGTTCTTTAGCGGTTGCTCTGTCGGACATTCATGTGCCACCTCTCCTATTGGGTAGCTCGGGGCAGGTTTCGCTATTTCTTGGCCAAGGGTTGGTAATTATTGCGTGCTGGGTCTGTCCTCCGTCATTGGCAGCAGTGTTCGATCTTAATGCCACGCGTCTGCATGGGGAGATCTGTTTCCTCTGCGTCGATGTATTCAAAGGTGTAGGAGTTACGCTATGCAGGATTCTGACCACTCTAGT
>BHFT01058616.1:0-48081 GCA_004320025.1 Laticauda laticaudata
TAACCAACGGATGGCAAGTGTTTCTCTCCATTTTACATCCTCTTTCCATCCGTTGGTGCTGTGTGACATGGGCTGTAATAAAAATAATATACAAAACACTAATGCTCTGATGGTGATTTTGAAAAATCCTTTCTTAGTGAGCACCTAGTAGCCAAGAGGAACATACGTGCCAAATTTCAAGTTTGTAGGCTTTAAGGTTCTGGAGATTTTGTGATGATGTGTGAGTAGTATTTCGCTTTTATATATATAAATATATATCTTGCCACCTCACTTTGATCCTGAATCCAATGGTTCAGTGTTATTTACCAAACTAAAGGAGTCATTTAGGTCCTCGTCTTCTCCAATCTGCTGATTTTTCTTGGTGAGATTTTCACCATTACAGGAAAAATGTGATGATGGTGCCATGTTCAGAAATATGCAGAGCATATTTGTCCAGCTTTTCCCAAACAGTTTATTTTTTGTGTGGAAGAAATAACCTGAGGCAGCTTTTCAAATTCACTTCCCTTTTGATAATGACCCATGGTCAAATTCATTTATTCTTGGGATGGAATTATTTAGCCTTAAACCAAGATAAACTAGATCATTGGAACTTCAATTAGAAATAATATCATCACTAAGGTGCAACAGTCAGGTATACAGTCTCAAGCTTGAAGCACACTTATGCTGTTGCAAACTATTAACACTTCTCAACTTGCCAAAGAGCTGGAGGGGGGCAGGGTGAAGTGGAATGCAGGTCCCAGACTTCAAGAAGAGCCATGAGAACCAAGGATACATTGGCAGGTGCTTGCCAAAACCAGAGACTTCTTCTCATAACAATACAATGTCACTCAATTGGACAATGTGACCTGCACTAATAGGGGGAGGTGGAAATCCATATTGTAACTATGTGGGTTTGTGCGGGAATTAGGTAGAGCTGGTTTTGCCTTCATTGGTGCCAAAATGATGTACTCAATAAAGTCTTGCCTTCGGACATCTGAGGATTTCGAAAGGGCTTGCTTTGGTTGAGTTTGTCGGTGGGAACATTGACATATTGATTGAAGAGAGTGTCAGGATGTCCACAGTTTGAACCTCTAATAAAAGTGATCCTTGGTTCCATTTATGGGAAAGTATAGCACTTAGAGCAATAGCACTTAGACTTATATGCTGCTTTACAGTGCTTTACAGCCCTCTCTAAGCGGTTTACAGAATCAGCATATTGCCCCCAATAATCTGGGTCCTCATTTTATCCACCTCNTCAGCATATTGCCCCCAATAATCTGGGTCCTCATTTTATCCACCTCAGAAGGATGGAAGGCTGAGTCAACCTTGAGCCTGGTGGGATTTGAACTGCCAAATTGTAGACAGCCAGCCGTCAGCAGAAGTAACCTGCAGTACTGCACTCTAACCACTGTGCCACCGAATCTCAGCTTTATTAGAGATCATGTTTATATTGCAGCATTGCATAGCCACAACTGAGAATTGTGCACCAAAATCCCTGAGTTCTACTCTCCCCACTTTACTGTCTCTCGTTGTCCATCCCAGTGCAACCAATCCAGTTCATGCAAAATGTTTTCATAATGGTCAGTCCAAGCACAGGTTGGAATGCAACTTTTTCCTCCTTCCAGCTGGGTGACCTTGAGGCCAAATCTTAAACAAGTACAGTTTCTGCTTTCTATTTCCCAAGCATTCCACCCTTTCATTCCTCCTCCCCACAGTTCATGGCAGTCTGTCACCGCATAGCAGTGAAGCACAGCAAGCATAGTAGAGAGCCAGTTTAGTGCACTGGTTCAGGTACTGGTCTGGGAACTAGGACTGTGAGTTCTAATTACACCTTAAGCATGAAAGCAGACTGGATGAATTTGGGCTAGTCACTCTCTCTCAGCCCAACTCACCTCATAGAATTGTTGTTGTGGGGAAAATAGACGGAGGAAGGAGTATTAGGTACATTCATCAGTTACTTATAAAGTAATAAAGATGGCATAAAAATATAACTTATAAATATCTAATATTGAACGATCCTCCTGTCAGAAGAAATGGAGATTTCTGTCTTGCAGAAGAACATTTAATAACTGAAATGACAAATTCCAGTTGAGTTCATCTGAAATACTTCCTCCTCCTTCCGCTTGTTTCCAAATGCAGTGAATTCTACATTGTGGTCAGAAAACTGCTCAGCTCCATTAGTTTATTTTAACACTGTTCCACCATAAATTAACTGCACATTTAAGATGTGCAAACTACACATTTTGAGCACATTTGGCTCAAAACAACTGTCATTATGGAAAGCAACTTATTCCATTACAATCCCTTCCCACTACCACCCTCTAAATTTGTAATAACTGCAGTGAAATGTCACTAGTAAGGAAGCTCCAATATACACATATAAACAGAGCACTGTCAACTTGGTTAACAATAGATTACTCCAGAAGACACACAACGGAGAGTTGTCAAGAATAATTGAACAGTTTCACATACTGTACATTAAAGTATCCATAGATACGAACAGGAAAGTTTTGGATTGACATCAATCTGGCCTATTTTGGCTGCTTTCCAAACTAGCATTTCCTCCCATTCTTAAGTGTAAAATAACCAGATCCAGAAAAGAAAGAAAAAACTTAGAAGGGAATATTTGTAGTTCATAATTCACCTGTGGTGTCCTTGGTGCTCTCTAAGCTTGTTTATTTGCTTGCAGATGTTCATTGCCAGACTAGGTAACATCATCAGTGCTCGTGAGTGTGTTGTTTGCTTCCTGTTTATATTCAGGAGTTTGCAAGCAGTCAAGCAGAAAATAATAGCCTCATCAGAGAAACACCAAAGGGAAAACCACACTACCACCAATACCAACAGGGCAAACTGTTATATATTACTCAGGAGCAAACACCACACTCATTAGCACTGATTATGTTACCTGATCAGGTAACTAAATATCTTCATATGAACAACCAAGCTCAGAGAGCATCAAGGAATTCACAAGAGGGAAAAAATACTTAAATGTTCATAGGCAATGGGGATTTTAATCTTGCATTTTATTTCTTAAAAGAACCAAAGATCCCTCCATCTTTTCTTTTCTTTAAGACTAAACAGGTTCATGTGCCATCTGTGAGGTTGTTTGGTCACATGATCAATCCAGGAAACTCTACAAAGGCAGAGAGGCCTTGGAGAAGAATCCGACAGTCCATGCGGTGAATGAATGAGGCATATCATTATTCAAAGAAAATAAATCATGAGATTCAGGCAAAGCTGAACATTTTTAAAATGCTAGAGAGATTCTAGTCTATGGAATCCTTGTTGCTCTCTGGACTTGGTTGTTTGCTTGAAGACATTTTATTATCTGATTATGGTAATATCTTCAGTACTGAATAACACTGAAGATGTTATTTAGTTGGGTAACAAAACCTTTTCCCTGTCGACCAGGAATGGAGACAACGATTGGCCATTATTTTTTATCATTTTGATCACATTTAACCTATATACATTTTTACACCACATTCAGAATCACCATGTTGAGGAATGACAATATTTTGATAATCCAGCGTGTTTCTACAAACTGGGATTGACAAAAGGCTTCTCCCATATATTGCAGAATTGCTGTCTCCGATTCTTCCAAGAGAAATTGTGATGTTTTATTTTACTTTGTTTTTAACACGAATGATGTAGCACCCAAACTTGTTTTAATGACTGGTCAATAAAAGCAGTGGGAAATGGCTGTCAAGGAAGGTCACTAAAGGCACAAGGGATAATTTGTTTTTCCTTGTATTAAATGTCTAGATACCTGTTTCACAACCTCAGCAACTTTAAGATGTGTGGACTTCAACTCCCAACATGTTGGCTAGAGAATTCTGGGACTTAAAAGTCTGCACATGTTAATGTTGCTGGGATTGGGAAACACTGATCTAGATAAAAGTCTGCAGAGATTCTCTGTCATCCAGGTCATGGTTGTCTCAAAGATGCTTTTTTTAGGAGACGACTGGACTTCATTTGTTCTTAAAAAAAAGGCTAACACTTTAAATTAAACACAGAGGCAATTTATATTATTATATTTTATATATTATAATATAATTTATATTATTATATTTATATAAATATATTTTGGACTATTCCCATAATACATAAGCTATCATTCCTATCTTAAAATCTCCAGAAAGTGTCACCTTGCCCAGCCTCTCAGCCTATGCCAGCTTCACTTCAATTCTGGGAGATGAAGTTCACACATCTTAAAAGTTTCCAAGGTTAAGAAATGCTGGTCTATGTGACAACTGCAAAAGACTAAAGGCCCTGTACATTTCTGTAAGTACCAACAAGGTTTGACAATGTTAGTCCCACTAAGGATCTGATGATGTCCATTCAGGTTTTCTTTTCCCAGAATAAATTAAGCTGTTTCTGGAATTGTGTAGTTTTTTTTTAACAAATGAAAGTAACATCAATGCATTTTTCATCATCATAGCCTTAAAGAACGCCTCATTTAAAACCTGGAAAAAATATGAATCACCCAATGTTGGACAGTGTGGGTGGCAGAAAAAACAACAGAAAGCTATACTTCCTGACTTTTTCATCACACCATGAATCTAGCATCATTTTGTTATGCAAGAGTTACACATTAAACAGAAACAAGATTTCAGAGAGGCACCAAACTTTCCCCCATGCATGTTGAGTGACAACTGACAGCTCTCACCTAGCATGAATGAGTGTTTGAACAATTAATTGGTGGAACAAGTTGCCTTCAGAAGTTGTGGGTGTTCCAACACTGGAAGTTTTGAAGAAAAGATTGGACAACCATTTGTCTGAAATGATAACAGAGTTTCCTCCCTGAGCAGGGAGGTTGAACTAGAAGACCTCTGAGTTCCTTCCAACTCTACCATTCTGTTGTATAGAAGTATTCTGCACATACTCAGAAGAATTCTCTACATCAGTCTTTCTCAATCTTGGCAAGTATGGACTCCCTAAAAAGGGTCAAAGAAGCCCTCTGCAAATAGAGGAGGAGGGATATGACATCACCTATCTCCAGTCCACAACACAGTCCTTTCAACAGTTCCAACAAGGCTCCACAGCCATTTGCACTACTCAGGTGATCCTGATGACACAGATGAACCTCCAGGTGGCCTCAACGACTCACTAAAAGAATGCAAATGACCAGCTGTATAAATCCTTCCATTCCCTACCAATCCATCAGAGCTGAACATGCTTGTTGGATGAGAAGCCAAATATCGTCAAAGGAAAAACAAAAAAGTCCAGTTGTCTCTTGAAAAAAAGCACCTTTAGGACAACTGTGAGCTGGATGACTGAGAATTTCCATAGACATTCAATTCCCAGAATTCCCCAGCCAGCATGCTCTTCAGAGAATGGTCAGATAATGAGGGCATAGACTGCAGCTGCATAATGGGTAAAGAAAGAGACTCAGAAATGAGCCTCCCAAACTTCTCAGGCTGTAAAGGAGACAGTGGGAGATTTGTACTTTCAGACTTAACCTTAGAGTTAGCTCATCTAGTCATGTTTCTTGTCTGTTTTACTTGGGAACACCGGCATCAATGTTGCAATTCCAAATCTCCCATTTGGTTAGAGCAGAGCTAAATTAGCCCTCATATCCCATCCCAGAATATTGCAGGATTTGCTACACAGCTTTTAGTTGCTTTATCTTGATTGAACATTTTAATATTCTTATACATTTTGGCGTCTTCAAGTTACAGGCTATCCTTGACTTACCACCACAACCAGGGGCCCGAATTTTGGATGCAAGTCATTGCTGTCATAAGTTGAGGCACCATATGACTGTGGTGTATTCAGTTTTACCACTGTTTTTACCATATCATAAAAAGTCACCATGGTTCTTAAGCCAATCTCCTGGTCATTCAGCAAATCCATTCTTCCGAATGGGCAGGTTTTTGCCAGAAATTGGTGAAAAAAAAATAATTGCAAACTGCAGTTACACGTCTGTAGGATGCTACAACTAATTATAAATGTGAGCCAAGTGTCCAAAATATAATCACGTGACTATAGGGAGGGGGTAAACAGTTGTAACTTCAAGGATGGATCATAAGTAGCTATCTTAGTCTATCTTAACTTTGAAGTATACTGTAAAATCCCATTCCCTCCCCACTCCACTAACCTGCTTTCCAGCTCCGTTCTCCTGTGCAGGCCAACCAAAGAAGACACAGCCAATCAGCTGAGACTCGGGAGGCAGAGAATAGATGGGGGCGGGGCCAGTCAAAGGTGATATTTGCCAGTTCTCCGAACTATTCAAAATTTCCGCTACCAATTCTCCAGAACTGGTCAGAACCTGAACACCACCTCTGGGTAGCAGTTGTAACTTCAAGGATAGCTTTTTTAAAGGTCTATCTTAACTTTGGCTGAGTCAAAAAAGACTCAGTTGTGAGCCAAGGACTGCCTGTAATCTTGACACCTAATGATTACATGGAGAGGTTTCTGTAGCTTTCTAGGCAGAATGTGATTTTCCCCATCATTTCTTCCCAGCTGGCTTTGTGTCTAAGAAAGGACTAGAACTCCCAACCTCCCAGTTGCTAACCTGGTACCTTTAATCACTGCACCAAGCTGGCAATCCTGACTGAGCATGACTGAGGCATACATAATGCTTTAACAATGGGCAAAAAAACCAAATGCCCATCTTTAAACGACCAGGTCTTTTTCTTCTTAAGAAAAATCAGATTACAGTGGCATCAATTTAGCTTTTATCTGATGTGCAGGAGCAATATTTATTTCATTTTTATGTATTTTATGAACATCGGTAGTACAGAAAGGGAAAGATACAAGTGAACAAAATTAGAAGAGAGTTGCAGGAAGCTCTGCAGGTTGCAAAGAGGAAACTAAACCAGAATTTTAAAAAGAGTGGAAGGCTAAATACAGATAGTCCTCGACTTATGACCACAATTTAGCCCAAAACTTATGTGGTTAAGTGAGACACTTGTTAAGTGGGTCTTGCCCCATTATTGGAGTTGATAAGTTAGTAAGCCAGTTGACAGTTGCTATGTGAATCTGGCTTCACGAAAGGGGATCACCTTGGGATACAACAACAGACATAAATATGAACCAGTTCCCAAACATCCAAATTTTGATCACACAATTGTAGGGATGCTGCAAAGGTCGTATCTTTGAAAAATGGTCACATTTTTCAATGCTCTTGTAACTTTGAACGGTCACTAAATGAACGGTTGTAAGTCAAGGATTATCTGTAAATCCACTCTCTCTCTGGTCCCAGTGACTGACCCAAATTCAATCTCGCATCATTATTCTGGGAGTCCAATCCCTTGTTCAAGCAGGAGACCCTACACCATGCCAGACAAGTGGGTGTTCAGTCTCTTCTTAAAAGGCTCCAGTGATGGAACTCCCACAGTTTCTAAAGGCAAACAGTTCCACTGGTTAATTATTCTCACTGTCAGGAAATTTATCCTGAGTTCTAGGTTGGGATCTCTCTCTAACCAGCTTCCAATCATTGCTTCTTGTCCTGCCTTCAAGTGCATTGGAGAATAGGTTGATCCCCTCTTCTTTGTGGCATCCTCTCAAATTTTGGAACACTGCTATCATGTCTTCCCTGGTCCTTCTTTTCATTAGACTAGACATACCCAGTTCCTGCAACAGTTCTTCACATGCATTAGCCTCCAGCCCCCCAATCATCTTTATTACTCTTTTCTGCACTTTTTCCAGAATTTCTACATCTTTTTTATAATAAGGTGACAAACTGGATGCAGTATTCCAGGTACGATCTCAAAACACTGCTCTACACAATTACCTACTGCTTACTTACCTATTTGGCAAATCATATTTGGTTATGATCATACTCCCTTTGACTCTTGACACCTTACACAGGGACATTGGGTTTATTGCAAATACATTTTGAGTCAGATTTTGTATATTTACTTATTATTCTCTCCTATCTTCCTGCTTGAATCTATCCCTGCACCGATCCCTATCCCATACATGCACATGAAATCGGGCCACCTTTTTCTATGCAATTTTCCCAAAATATATTTGAAGATAAAGTTTCCTAATATACAGTTTGCTTGGCATGCTGTTTCTTCATAATTGTTTTTTATTCATGCATCTATCACCCGGCTTCCTTCCTCCCCCACCCCCCTCCCAGGAAATGATGTGTGCCTACTACCCCTTTCTCAAGCACATGTTGTTTTGTATAAAAAGTTTTGAGGACATCCTGTATATTTCCACCAGCCGTACTATGACTCAGACTGTACTGGTGGACTGTATCTTTCTGTTCTAAAGGAAATAGGCAATTATTACTTTTAACATCCTTAATGTCCTAGAGCCTTGAGAAAGAATAGTTATTGGTGGACCTATGTCCTCTTGGGAAACCCAGTTTGATTTCAATTTGTCTTGGGTAATAACAGCCTCTCAGTTTAATGACCTAAGTGGCTTTGTTTGCACCCTTTTCCTTCTTCTGAGGATCAAAAGCTAACATTCAGCTGCATGAACAGGCAAGCCTTGGTGACTTAAAGGGCACCCAATAGATACTGAAGTGGCATAGGGCAATCAGGGGCTATGGAGAATATGTGGAGCAGAACAGTGGAAGGAAGGCAGATACCCCCATGGAAATGCAAGAAATTGCAAGGATGCCCAAGGAGATGGTCAAAAGCAGTAAATAAACATGCTATTGTAGAGAAACTATATCAAACTGAACCTGCACTGGTCATGGGTACTACCTTCAAGAACAATTTGACATTTCTATATTCATCATAGTCAGGGTTTCATTGGAAAAGGGAGGTTTGGTGAAGGAAAGATATTCTTGGAATTACTTTCAAGAACATTGCTGTTACCCTGGAAAAATAAAGATAAGAGACTGATTGAAGTAGAAGGGAAGAATTCTTTCCTTCCTTCCTCCCTTCTAAAGTAGAACTCTATGCTTGCTTCCTGCAGTCTTACAATGATCCAATGTGAGTCAATCACAACATTTGAAGATTATGGTGTGAAACATATGCTCTAGCACAAGATTTAAACTGTGTTTACAGAAATAAACTTGAGCTTTGATGTGTGCATGTGTGTGTGTGTGTGTATTTTGGTATGACAATCTGTGCTCTATTGTCTTTTCTATCAACATTAAAAAGGGGAAGGAAGACTGCTGAAGAATTCTTATCAAATTTAAAGAAAACGGATCTTTAAAAATAATAATAATAATAATCCTCTCACTTTGGATCTTCCTGGAACTGTTTGGGAAAATACTTCCTGGTAAGCCAATAGGATTTTCAGAGATGAAGGAGTAAGTTTCTCTCCTGAAGAGAGAACCCCTAGAAAAAAACCTTTGCATAACACCAATTTCAGAGAAGCAGCTCTCTCCAGCGTGAGAGGACAATACATCTTTGAAAAAGGCCTGAGAGTTGAAAGCACCCAAAATGCCAGCAGACATTGCCTTCCAGCAATCGAGCCCCCAAAGCGAAAGACGCTATTTATAAAGTCTTGGAAAATATATCTGGGCATCAAGAAGGGTGCTTGGAAAAGAAAGTGGATTCTACCTAATGCTTTGCTTGTTTTTCCCCTCGGAAACCTAACCAGACAACCTCTTCTTTGGGCAATAGACCCAGATACAAATTGGTCCTTCCAATTGGTGGACACCATTCCCTTGGTGTCCTACATACGAGAGATGAACCCATCTCCTTCTTGAGCAGGGGGCTGGATTAGAAGACCTCCAAGGGTCCCTTTCCAGATCTATTCTGATTCTGATCCGCTAACCATCCAACCTCTTCGTGAGACCGTCTCCTCTACCCTCATTGGAATGAACCCCCGATGGTTTTTAATCCTTCCGTGAGAGATGCTTCCTCCTATATAAATGAAAAAATAAAATAAAAAGAGACGCAAATCCCTCAAGGCTGGGGAAAAGGAAGAAAGAAAGAAAAGAAAGGAAAGAAAGAAAGAAAGAAAGAAAGAAAGAAAGAAAGAAAGAAAGAAAGAAAGAAAGAAAGAAAGAAAGAAAGAAAGAAAGAAAGAAAGAAAGAAAGAAAGAAATCTGTTGGCGAAGGAAGCCCGGAAAAGTTCTCCGGTCCCGAGTCAAGCAGTGGAGGCTATAGAAACGTGCCAAGCTTTCCCCCATGTGCCAGGAAGAAAGAAAGGAGGAAAAAACTCACCTCTGGAAAACAATATTCCAAACTCCGATTCTGCAAGTGAGAAAAGTCCCTGGCAAAGCAGGCAGCCTCAAACTGGAACTCAGCGTCGGGGGGGGGGAAAGCAGATCTTTCGGAGGTGCCCTTGACTTAACCCTTCTTCTGCCAGCCCGGTGGAAGCCCGCAAAAGCTGTAATCCACCCGTCGTATCTCCACTCCGGCGACTCCGGCTGGGTCTCTAAACTCAGCCTTTGAATACCTTCAGCTGTTTATATCAGGAGCTACACCGAGCCTGAAGAGCGAGCAGACTCGGTTTTGCACATGCTCAGTGGGCACCCAGCTTTTGTTCCTGCACGAGCTGGAAGCTCTCCGGGGTCCTAAGTGACTCACTCGGCCACGGTTTCCCAAACGACAAGCCGGGATGCGAAAATATCAGCCGCGTCGCTTCGAGAGCTTTGTGCTTTTGGGGGGCGATCTTGTCTGCGGAGGCTGCAGGGTAAAGAAGAGCGACCCCGTGGGAGCAGCCCTGGGAGACTGATCGGATGCCATTTAAACTGGGAAGCCCTCCTCCTCCTCCTCCTCCTCTTTTAAAAAAAAACAACAAAACCAAAAAATCAAAATTTCACCACCGTCGCTCTGTACAGCTCTGGATGAATTCCTTCAAACAAGTCCAAACAAACAGCGACAGGTGACCTGCTGTGCCGATGCTTAACCTCCAACTCAAATCGAGCAGAAGAAGCACAGATCTAAATATTTCATCACTTGAAATCATTTGTAGGGTAGAGTAGAGTAGGGTAGGTAGGTAGGTAGGTAAGAGAGAGGAAGGATGGATGGGAGGCAGGGAGGAAGGAAAGAAGGGTACAGGAGGAAGGGTAGGGAGGGGAAGGAAGAGTACAGAGGGGAAGAGAAGGAAGGAAGACTAGAGGGGAAGGAAAGGGAAGGAAGGAAGGATACAGAGGGGAAGGGAAGAGAAAGGAAGGAAGGGGAGGAAGGAAGGAAGGGAAGGGAGGGGAAGAGAAGGGAAGGAATGGGAGGGAGGGGAAGGAAAGGAAGGAAGGTTAAGGAGGAGAAGGGAAGGAAGGAAGGAAAGACCCTGGTGTGTTAAGTTCTAAAAGTTTTATTTGATCCATGAATTGACATTAAACTAAAAGTGATTTCTTTATTTCAAAAAGTGGGAGGATAAGGGGTGAAGATTTGTTGAAAGGTACTTTAACTGGTATGGCAAATGAAATTCTCTAATGTGTAGAGAAGAAGAGGGATGCGTTCAGCAGAATGAAAAACCCAATTAGGGGCTTTTTTTCTAGAGAAATAGTGAGTTTGCCAATGGTTTTTTTTTTTAAGTGCCAAAATCTATACCCTTCAGAAATCTCAACTTAATGCACAATTCAAAATATACACACAGAACATGTACATCTGGAAGAGAGATAAATGGATGGACAGACACGAATGCATAAAGTATGCACCAATGTGGTTTATTGTGGAAAAATGTGAGAAAAAATGGGGTGGCTGCTGGAAAGTTATGCAAAGATTGTATGCTAATATACATGTGATTGCTTCTTTTCCCTCGCCCCTCCTCCCCCCAAATTGGTAAGTAGCAGGCAGAAACAGACATTGTGGTGAACCAAATGAAGAACTCAAAATGAACTGACAGTACTGTCTGTTGCTCAATAGGAGGAGTAAATTGCAGTTTCTGGTGTGATAAAAGAAAAGCTTTCTTAATAAAAGTGTTGGGTTGAGGAAATGTATCAGTTTTACTTCTTCCCACTTTCATTGTCTTTTAATCTCAAATTCTTTCTGTCTTGTTTATGAAGAAACATGGGAGGGATAAACACGTTGCTTTTAAGGAAAACCAATAAATAAATAAACCTTTACACTCTTAGCCAACTGCACAAACAGCACATAATAGCTGAGTTCTTAAGATCCCAGTGTTTTAAAGGGGAGCACTCAGTGAGAAATGACCACCAATCTAATTCAGACTTTTCAGCATGGTTGATTACCCCAGCATTCAGAGATACATTTAAAAGTTAAGCTGGAACTGGGCAGCTTCTTCTCCATGTCAGCCACAATGATCTGGTTACAAATACCATGTTCTCAGAACCTCAGAGGGATCCAATTCACCACAGCAGTTCAATTAGGAAAAAAAAAGTGAGATTATAACAAAATAATTTCTGATGCGAAGGGAGTCACTTGTTAAGTGAATTTGGCTCCATTTTACATCCTTTCTTACCATGCTTGTTAAGTGAATCACTCAGTGATGGGATTCAAATTTTTTTTACTACCAATTCTGTGGGTGTGGCTTGGTGGGTATGGATTGGTGGGCGTGGCAGGGGAGGGATTGTGTAAAATCCCCATTCCCTCCCCACCCCACTAACCTGCTTTCCAGCTCCATTCTCCTGTGCAGGGCAACCAAAGAAGACTCAGCCAATCAGCTGGGACTCAGGAGGTGGAGAATAGATGGGGGCAGAGCCAGTCAGAGGGGGTATTTGCTGGTTCTCCAAACTACTCAAAATTTCTGCTCCTGGTTCTCCAGAACTGGTCAGGACCTGCTGAATGCTACCTCTGATTTGACCCATCACTATATTCTGAACAAAAGGAGGCTGTGGAACATGTGCCCCCATGTACCAAAGCCCCTTTTAATCATCTTGGATCAAAGTTACACACCACCATTAATGTTTGCTACCATTGGACATGCTTTGAACAAATGCAGAGATGGAAGATTCATTAATTCAAAGGGCTCCTTTGAAATTCAGCATAGTTGTACCAATCACTGTTCTATATTCCTGAGGTTTCTTGTGTATAGCAAGAACAGAAAATATTAAATGGACTAAATCTTTCAAGACCACCAATTTATTTTTTTAAAGGTTTGAGCTCAAAAGATCTTTCTGTCTTAAGAGATTTCAGAACTCAACTCACCAGGAACGCTAAACATTCAAATGGTCCTGTCAATATTGCTTTCTTCTGTATTTTATTTTTAAAGTTATTTTTACATCTTTTCTAATATTAGTTCTTTTTTTAAAAAAAATCATGTGATCAAACATCCCATTTCTTAGTTAGCATTGCCTCCAAATGAATGTGGGTTTCCTCTTTCAGAACTCTTCATTATTGAGACTTCTGGGAATTGAGATACCCAAATGTTAGGGTTATTTGAGTTAGGGAAGGCTAAAGTGGCCTAGTGGTTAAGACACTGGGCCTGAGGACCAGAAGGTGGGCAGTTCAAGACCCAAGCATGGTGTGAGGGGGTGAGCTTCTGTCCTTGGCCCAGCTCCTGCCAACCTAGCAGTTCAGAAACATGCAAATGTGAGTAGATAAGTAAGTACTTTGGTGAGAAAATAACAGCATTTTGTATTCCTCGGCGAATAGTTGCATTGGCCACATGACCGTGAAGCATCTTTTGACAATGCTAGTTCCCTCACCTGGGAAATAGTGATGGGCATCGCCCCCTAGAGTTGGACATGACTGGACAGACGAAATCTTCACCTTTTTCAAATGAGAAATTGGAGAGATTGAAGAAAATCTTGTTTGGACCACCATGCTTTATACCAGAGGTCTCCAAACTTGACAACTTTAAGACTTGGGGACTAACTCCCAGAATTCTCCAGCCAGCTATTCTCCCAGAGAATTCTGGGAGTTAAAATCCCCAGGCCTTAAGGTTGCCAAGTCTGGGGACCCCTGCTTTATACCTTCTAAACAAATCCCTCAACTGTTGCAAGTGTGGTATATATAATTTTTCTACAATGGTCATTCAGTTCTGAACTTTGTGATGTAGTATTTCAATCAAAGGAAACATATACAGTAAGAAAAACTCTATATAAAATATGCATATGAGGAAACATGTCCCGAAAAAGCCTACATGAAAAGGACTGCAGACAAAACGACATAAAAAATTCATGATGACATTTAATTAAAAAAATATGCTCAGATGGATGCAAAAACACAAAAAGACGTGAAACAAACGTAGGCTATGAAAGGAAAACGCATCAAAAGCCAAACAGATTTTCCCATTCTTAGTAAGAAGTATTGTTCTATTAGTTATAGAGTTACCTAGAAGCCTTGAGAAGAGAAAGCCAGGCAAGCGATACAGTTAGATATCAAGAGAACTTCTGAGCTGTCAACCAAAAGAACAGATTGTCCTGCTAGAGGTTTGGATGGTCATCTCAGAGACATTTTAGTGAATCCTGCACCGAGCCAGCAGTTGGACTAGAAAAGCTTCCAGGAATAGTTCTGTGATTCTGTAAAGTAGAACTTCAGAAATGCCATTTCAAGGAAATCCATAAAAACCCGGAACATAATAAGGTTGGAAGAGAACTTGGAGGTCTTCTAGCCTAACCTCCAACTCAGGACTGTACACCAGGGGTGTCAAACTCACAGCAGCACATTGTTGTCATGTGACACATCTTGACTTTTTTCCCCTTCGCTAAAATTGGGGTGGGCATGGCTAATGTGCGACATCTTTTTTGAAATCCTTTTTTGTAATGTGATGACCAAAACTGGATGCAGGATTCAGTGGTGGGATTCAAATTGTTTTACCACTGGTTTGGTGGGCGTGGCTTAGTGGGCGCCAGCACACAGCTTTTCCCACATCAGCTGAGACCTGGAGCGCCAATCAGCTGAGAGGATAAAGAAGAGAAAAGCTCAGGGGCAGATGGGAGGGTCACTCCTGCACTTTTCTTTTTCCTCTCAGCTGATTGTCGTTTTCTTTTTTTACTACTGGTTCAGCCAAACCAGTCTGAACCAGTAATATACCACCACTGGTACTAATACTTCACATGATTTTGATTCTATGCCTCTGTTTATACAAACAAGGATTGTATTCACTTTTTTAGACTGTGGCAAAAAAAAGTCTGGATTTCTATACCGAACGATGCTTGGATAATATAATTCCAGCCAGGATTGTAGATTTGGCTTGGGAGGACAATGAGTTTTAGTTCTTACATTTTTTTAAAGATAAGTTGATTCTAACTCTCAAAAGTCATTTCCAGAATGAAGATGGAGCGGGTTGGAAGACTGGTTATTCCATCTTCTTTCCCTCCCTTGCCATACACCTGCATCCATCTTTACATTTATGATTGCTCTACACCCAAAATTCTCTTGCAAGAAATTTCTGCAGGGATGTTTATAAAATCTGATGATGGGAATTACAAAGTAATGATGTTGTCAGGTGTATGAATTTAATGAGTGTTGATTTCTGTACTTTAAAAAAAAATCCCTGAAAATTGTGTGTATGTACAGTAGATGGGTAGTGATAGGTGAATCATTGATGTTGATGCTCTTGGTTTTTTTTCCTTTAAAAAAATCCTTTTTTTTTAAAACTCAGCCCCTTTTATGTATAAAATCAAATCTTTGTGTACCACTTAACATTTTAGGGTGAATATTTTCTTTAATTTCCTATAATTATAAACTCCATTTAAAGGAGGTTGTGTAGAACCCAAGGATTCTAGAGAGTTAACATACAACTGCATCATAAAAAAAGAATCTGGTTTGTGTGTGTATCACAATACACTGAGATGATCTGAATCATCCAAAAGGAAACAAACAAACATGAAAATAATATATGAATAGAAATAGGAATAGAATGGAATAACAGAGTTGGAAGGGACCTTGGAGGTCTTCTAGTCCAACCCCCTATATAATTTCAGACCAATGGCTTAAAAATTTTCAGTGTTAGAGAATTCACAACTTCTGAAGGCAAGTTGTTCCACTGATTAACTGTTCTGTCAGGAAATTTCTTCTTCGTTCTAGGTTGCTTCTCTCCTTGGTTAGTTTCCATCCATTGCTTCTTGTCCTGCCCTCAGGTGCTTTGGAGAATAGCTTGACTGCCTCTTCTTTGTGGCAGCCCCTGAGATATTGGAACACTGCTATCATGTCATTCCTAGTACTTCTTTTCCTTAAACTAGACATAGCCAATTCCAGCAACCGTACTTTATATGTTTTAGCCTCAAGTCCCCTAAACATCTTTGTGGAGTCAATGTAGTTGTTTAGTCATAAAATCTGCAGCCTCTGCAGCCTGTAACCTGCAGAATGGGAGTTCAGCTTTAAAAGGAAATATTAGAGCAGGGGCCTCTAAATTCTATTCCCNTGGGGGGGGGGGGGGTCTCCAAGGCAAGGATAAATTTTCAAAATGTGAATTGAGATAGTAGCATGCAAATTTGAGGTGGGCAGGGGTGCCATGCATTTTTAAAATCTAATCAGGCTCGTGTAGAAAAAAATGGGGGTAGGTAGAAATTCATTTGGGGATGTGCTCCTCATTTTGCTTATGCAAGCCTACTTATGATTTGGAAACTCATGGCTGAATTTTGCTTTTTTATTAATATATCAAAAGCTCAGAGGGGACACGGATGGTTATTTAAGTCAATGGTGAAAACTTGAATGTTCAATAACTCCAAGGAAGGAAGGAAGGAAGGAAGGAAGGAAGGAAGGAAGGAAGGAAGGAAGGAAGGAAGGAAGGAAGGAAGGAAGGAAGGAAGGAAGGAAGGAAGGAAGGAAGGAAGGAAGGAAGGAAAATATATCACCTCACATTGCTCAGATATGCTCTGAGCAGGAGAGCCAGAGTATTGATTTATAATAAATGAATGAGTTATTAATAATGAAAACACTTACACTGTGTTCTGGCAATAGCCACTGCAAAGTATGTCTTAACCATTTTGCAACAAATCTTCCATATCTATAATAATTACTTCAGACCTTGCAAACTTGCATTTATTTTTGCCAATGAACAAGCCATGTACAAGAATATATATGAAAGTTTCATGATGATTGCAAAGCACATTATGAAGTGTTCTTAGGAGTAAAACCTCCGCACCACCACCTCCTCTCAAGTCATGGCAGGGATGTTCCTAGGACGGATGGCTAAAGAATGTCAGGAATGTAAGCCAGATGTATATTCCCCTAGCAAAGTCTCCAAAGTTATAGCAATAACTTTATATGCCTCTTCACAGTGCTTTACAGCTCTCACTAAGCAATTGTACAGAGTCAGCATATTACCCCCCAACAACCTCGAAAGGATGGCAGGCGGAGTCAACCTTGAGCCAGCCAGGATCAAATTGCTGACAATTGGCAGAATTAACCTGAAATACTGCATTCTAACCACTGCGTCACCATGGCTCCTATGTAAGAGTTATGAAAGTCATCTCAGCTGTCCACTTAAAAGGTAGGCACCTATACTGTGCAGGGGTGTCAAACTCAAAGACCCATGGGCTGGATCCAGCCTGTAGGGTGCTTAGATCTGGCCCGTGGGGCCACCCTGGAAACCATTCCCATGCCAGCTTAATGAAGGGGGGAAAAGTCCCAATATGTCACATGATGCTGCCGTGACGACATGAGTTTGACACCCCTGAGATAAAGGTTTTCCTATTGGTCATGACTGATTTAAGTGCACAGTGCTCATCTCTGTTTTTTGGTCATGTGGCCAGCCTGGCTATACACTAAAGGAGCACAGAACATTGTTACCTTCCCATGGTACCTATTTATCTACTCTCATTTGCATGCTTTCAAACTGCTAGATGGGGAGGAGCTGAAGTATCGGGAGCTCAACCCATTACATGGAACTCAGGTCTCAAACCCAGGCTATCAGCTCTCCAGCTCTCCAGCTCAGCATCTTTAACTGCTGAGTCATTGTGCCCCCAAATAGCATCTAAATAACATCAATTCATGCTTTCTCAAATTCATCTTACTCCTTTCATTCATAATTATGCCTATAATTTCACTTCCACACATCTGTTCATTAATTCCTTTGCACAAGTTCAGAGATCATTGTTAAACTCTCTTGCATCCATTCCTGTTTTAGCCTCACAAACATACAACATATCTGTTTTCTTTCATTTCTTTGGTTAATTTGTGTTCTTTACCATTTTATCTTCTTATCTTCCAAGCTGCAATCTTCTACAGTATATATACCATGTTCATCCCCAATCAGCCTATAAATATTGACCTCTGCTTCCCAGTGAAATTGAATTTTTAACAGGTAACTCAGACCCCTAAATTTAATAGTGTGCTACATTCCCTACTAACCATAAGGACTGTGTTGTTCATTTGGGACAAGTTTTATCCTGTGTTCCATGAGCACTATGTATTTAGCTGGAGATTAAAGTATATGAAGAATGGTTTGTAGGAATTGGGTATGTCCAGTTTGAAGAAAAGAAATATTGGGAGTGACATGATATCTAAGGCTATCATATTGGAATGCCAGGAGTGTTTCAATATCTAAGAGGCTGCTATGAAGAATGGGGGGGATCAACCCATTCTCCAAAGCACTTTAAGGCAGGATAAGAAGCAAGAAACTAATCAGGGAGAGATAGAACCTAGAACTAAGGAGAAATTTCCTGACAGAACAATTAATCAGTGGGACCTCCATAAGTTGTGGGTGCTCCATCACTGGAGAGTTTTAAGAAGAGACTGGACAGCCATTTTTCTGAAATGATACAAGACCTCCTGTTTGAGCAGGGGTTTGGACTAGGAGTCCTCCAAGATCCTTTCCAATTCTGTTATTCTGTTATTCCATGCAAGCTAAGGGTTTCTGATCTAGAGGCTGTCTACAAGCCAACATATGTTACCTAAATCCTACCAGCCGGAAAACAGATGCAATGTGGTGACACATTCAGGGTATGCATACAAATGCTCACAAAAATAAATACCTAGGGATTTTCTGCATAGGGGCATTACAAAACCCATTATGTAGGGTTTTGGAGCAAATAAAATGCACTCTTAACCTAAAATAGGCCTATAGATCCTCATTTGTTGCTGAGGAAGAAAAAAGAGTCCATTCCACAGATGAATTTTCCATTGCTCCAAGCTGGAAAGGATGAATTTGAAATGCCAGCATCTCATACGCTGATACCAACAACATATTCAGACTGATATACATATTCGTTTTTCCTTTATAGCCACTGTGTGTGTATAATCCCATTGCAATCTATAATTCCGAGCAGGTGGAAGTAAATTATTTATAAACAACAAGAGTGGAAAGAGGTTGCTTCTTGCCTTGAGAGTGGGTTTATCAGCAATATTAGTCCATTCCCTCTTTCCCTCAACTTTGAAGCTTTCTACACTGAACCACCTCTAGGTCAACCAGTTTTGTGAAAGGTGACACAGGAAGAAGATTGAGGTGTCCCGCAGGAGATAACACCAGATGCTTGAGGTGTCAGTTAGAAGATAGCATTGGAGATTTGGAATGTCAGTCCGGGGCTCTGAAGGCTTCAGCTGTCAGAAGATAGTCAGGAAGCTAGGTGTTTCAGATGGAAGATGGCACTGGACAGTTGAGGTGTCTCTCAAGAGCTGAAACTAGAAGTTAGAGGTTTCAGTCAAATGATGGCATTGGTGACTTGGGATGTTGGTTACCATTCCATGGAAGCTCCTGAAATTATTCTCTGGGACTCAAGGGGAAGAATCTTGGAAACAGAAGGACCTTGTAAATCCAGAGCCTTGGAGAAATGAAGGACATCTTGAGAAGTGCTGTCTTTTTGCTTAGAGATAAATGACAGTGATGCCTACCAGAGATTTATATTGCTATTACTGGAAGTAATTTTATTCTTTCAAGCATTCTTACTTCCATTCCAGAACTGAGAGAATTCTTTTCAATAGACATGTACAGATTCCTTTTCTTAATTTTTTTCCCGGCCTTTCCCTTGACTTTCTCTTTGAATGTTTTGACCTTGAAGATGGGTTACTGTTAATTGTAGACACAATTGATATCTGTGTCCTGAAAAACCTGAGCTCCCAAATTTTTAATTAACCCATTTTCTGAGTTTGTTCAATATTAATCATAAGCTGACCAAAATTTCAAAAGTTAAATCCCAAAGATCCAATCCAGGTTAACACTAATTAATCATAGGATGTTGTGCCATTGAAACTATTTGGATGTTAATGGACCTGGTTTAAATGTTATATTAACATATCCATGTAAATAAATTAGAAGCTGAATCCTTTCTGGGTGAGAGTGTGGGTGTGCAACAATACAATGAGATGGGATAAATTTTCTAGCCCTCCTTGTGAATTATGTTATAAAAATAAATATTTACCCTTATGCAAATTTCCTTATAACTGATTCTGAGGTTTATTGTAATGGAAAAGGCTACATGTATGGTTTTTTAAAGTAACAAATAGATGTATTTATGGGAATATCAGAAGTTGTTTACCAACAAAGAATGTTTCTTTGTCTTGGTACAAAGCTAAAAATGTAACTTGAGTGAATGAGTGATGTATTATGTAGCTCAGCTAGGAGAGAAAGTATCTCCACACTGAATGATCATGCTGACAATTCAGTTCTTGATTTTATAAGAAATGAAGCAAGCCAAGAGGTGAAGCAAGCAAAACATCTTCAGATCAATTGACTAAGAGAGCAATAACCATAGCCATATCTATGTGCAGGAAGGAGAACCATGATATAAGAATGAGGACCAAGATATAAAACAAAGAACAGGTGGAAACTTCATGCAAACATATCTAGAGAGCAAAATGATTGGTTTTGGGGTTGTTCTTTAAATTTCAGCCTGTGTGGGTCACAGGGCAGTGGCAAGAACTGTGTGATGGTTGTGAGAATGGGCAAGAGTTAGCTAGCTGTCAGGATTCTGGTAGTCACCCCAATTAAATCATGAGTCTTGAGTCAAACTTCCAAAACTTTCAGAAGGATTTATTGGGAGTTAACATGTCTGGCACTGCCTGGGTGTAGCTGACTCTGAGACACAGAATTCATTGCCATCCTTGACCCTGCTTTCCCCCTCCACAGGTGTATCATAATTCATATTCTCCAATGAGACACATCCATAGCCAAAAGTCATCTATCCTGTTCTCCAATTAGAATTTTGCGTAGCAGAAACTTCAGTCACCTAGTGACCATCTTTGAAAACTATTTATGGAATGCATTTTCAATTTCCAAGCTGCCATACTGCTCTTTCAAACCCTTTTTCACCCCTCCCTTTCTGTTGGAAACTCTAAAAAGACCATAGAAATATTTTGTGAGTTGACATCTCACTCAGTAGCCTTCTCTGTTGATAGTGAAAGGAAAAGATGTTTAGCCTAGAAAAGGTAGTCAGTCATCTTTGAGTTAAAAGTTTCCCATCATTGTACTGAGGTAGCCATATAGGTAGCAATGAAGAAATCATTTGCTGCGGTCTTCTGCTGGGATTAGTTTCTTTGTTCCCACCTTACAGGTAGTCTAATCTACTGAGATCTTCCATACACATATGAACACCAAAACTGATCCTGCTTTGCTCCTGACAAAGTGACTCAAGTGCCTTTACTTCATTTGAGAAGATAAAAGAAAGGATAATTGAGTTGACTTCTACTTTTGGGAACTTCACAGGCAGATCCACATTGCTCTCTTGGACACTTCATTTTTTTTTCTCATTTGGGGGGATCTTTTTATTTACTTTTTATTTATTTGAAAGACATTTTCCTAATCAATGAAAGGCTACAAAGTCTTTTATTAAAGACCAAAGTCCATTTATGGATTAAATTACAAAAGCAGAACTTGATGATAAAGTATTTTAGTGTTTAAACAAGAACAGAGAATGGAAAATTTAAATAGCATTTACAGACTAAGAAATGTTCTTCAGAACAACAGCATTGGATAGGACCTTGGAGATCTTCCAACCCCCTGCTTAGGCAGGAAACCCTACACCGTTTCAGACAAAAGATTGCCCAATCTCTTCTTTAAAATTTCCAGTGTTGGAAAATTCACAAGTTCTGGAGGGAAGTTGTAATCGTTCCACTGATTAATTGTTCTAGCTGTCAAGAAATAAATGATTAATAGATCCATGAGGAAAGTGAAGAGCAGGATTGCATCTGCTCAGAATTGGAAAAGTGATAAAATTCTGGCAGAGGGAACAGTGATTGAGAAAATATTTGAATGTGCAGAGATGAATAGATTAACATTGCAATGAAAGAAAAAGAAAAAAACAAATATTATATGATATGGGATACATTTTATCAAAGGTTGGAAAATAAAACAAGCTAAAACTGAGCAGATGAATACATAGAGAAATAATTGAATACTGATATAGAGATAACAAATGTAAGAGAGAATGATTTACAAAGGAAAGTGATTGTTGTTATATTGGTAAGAAAAGTACTAAACTATCATTTTAGCACAAGATATATGTATCCAGTTGACACATTATTTAAAGGAAAGATGGATTTATTGCAAATATATTTTAAAAATTAGAAAAAAAACAAGGAAATTGAAGAGCAAAAATGGACTATGTTTTTTTTTAAGTTGGATGTTTTGTTTTGTGCTTGCCATTTATGTTTTGTACTGTATATAGCAATAGCACTTTGACTTATATACTGCTTCACAGTGCTTTACAGCCCTCTCTAAGCAGTTTACAGAGTCAGCATGTTGCTCCCAACAATCTGGGTCCTCATTTTACCCACCTCAGAAGGATGGAAGGCTGAATCAACCTTGAGCCAGGGAGGATTGAACCCCTGGCAGTTGGCAGAATTTTCATAAAATTTATATGCCTATACAATGTCTGTATAAGGATCTGACTCTGTGGAGCTATAATCAAATGAAGAAAAAATAAATAAAAATGAAATAGAGAGGGCCCTTTCTTTAGAGGGCCATAACAAAAAGAGATGTCAACTATTTGACATCATTGGCTGGATGTGGATCCTTCAACTTACCTTAACATCTCTGAGTTGTGTTAAAAAATTGGAAACAAACAGTTATTTATGTTGATCCCCAGGTGGCTCCCTACTATCATCCTTCAGGTCTACCAATCTGGTGCTTCACATAGAATAACTGCAGCAACATCTTTATACTAAAAGGCTGTTAAGAAAATGATACCATAGATGGGAGGGAAGTTATAGATGGGGTGGGAAAATGAACAGAATGCAGCTTAAAAGGAAAAACAGAGTGATAAGTTTGGAGAAGAAAAGAAGGAAAAAGGAAAGGAAATAAATCAAAGAGACTTTCCATTTTATTGCAGGTAGTCCTCAACTTATGACTATTCGTTTAATGATGGTTCATAGTTAGGATGATCTTGGAAGGGGCGGAGGTGACTTAGGAGCAGGGGTGCAATTCAACCAGTGTAACAACCGTTTCAGTGAGCACGTGGCTCGCATGCAGGCAGAGCATTTGCTACTGACCTTCTCTAGCAATCCCTGTGTGTTAAACAGCTGGTGCATGACAATGCACTGTGCCGCGCGGATCAGCTGAGCTTGAAAACTAGGGTATAAAGAACAGACTAGAGCTGGGACAGGTGGGTGGACCTAACAGCTGATCATCAGAGCAAACAATTCGCTCACAGCAGCTGATCCTTGGAGCTACCAGTTCATCTGAACTAGGCCAAACCAATAAAATCCCACCCCTGCTTAGGGAGCTGTCCTTGAAGTTATGAACATTGCACCACTCCTATACTCATGTGATCAGAATTTGGATGCTTGGCAACAGATTCATGTTTATGAAGGTTTCAGGATCTTGTGATCATGTGATCATGGTTTCTGATCTTCCCAGCCAGTATCTGATAATCAAAGTCAATTACGGAAGTCAGATTTTCTTAATAACCGCATGATTCATTTAAAAATTAATTTGTTTGATGACTGCAGTAAAATTGGTCATAAAATTGGGTCCAGTCACTTGATGGCTCGCTTAACAACCACATCATTCATCCAATTGTGATCATAAATTGAGGACTACCTCTAATTCAGTTGAGGGGATTTTCAATATTAAAGAGGAAACAAACTGATACAGAAAGGCTAGGTATCTGTTGCAAAATGGTTCAGCACCATGACCACCAGCACAGGGTTATTCTACCCTAAATGATCAAGAAAATGGCCAATTTTCATGGAACTAGATAACAACAGTTTGGGATTTATGGAGTCCTTGGAATTATCTGAGCTTAATGGTTTTCTTGCAGAGATTTCATTACAAAACTAGGTAACATCATCAGTGCACCAAAGACCCCACAATTTACCCATGAACTACAATTGTTCTCCTCTTTCAGTTTTGGGTTTGAATAAAAATTCATTGACCTGCAAGAGTCACAGGAATATATGGAAGACTGCATGATGTTGTCAGAATGGTAAGAGCCAAAATATTTTCCAAATTGCAGGGAGTAAAAGGATTTAAGAAGTGAAATGGATATTGCAAAACTCATGTAAGGTTAAAGCACTCGTGTTGTTAACTGAACCTCTAAAAAGGGTGATATTGTGTTGTGAGAGTGAAACAAAGAATGTCAGTCTTTCAGAGTCTTTGCCCTTCTTTCTATCTTCCACTGTTCCATTTAAAATATAAAATAAAGCAGTCTGAAAAGGGAAATTGGAGTCTGGACAAACATTGTCCAATACAGCCAAGTCAAAAGATAGAGGTAAAGGCCCTGTCACACTGGCCGACGGATGCAAAATGTTTGTAAAAAGGACACAGCGGACGAGCAAAATATTCTATCCGTTGTTATCCGCTCTCAAAAGTGCCCCAAATTTGCATAACCAGAGCGGACAACAAGGAAAGGAACAGATGGGTGGAGGACGTAGGGCAGATGGAAAACGGATGCTCCACGGAAGCCTAGTGGATGGAAGCGGATGGGAGCAGATGGCACATCCGCAAGGCTTCCGGGGGAGCACAGCAAAGCGGTACGCGAGACAGAAAGAGCGGATGCGGTGGGATGCTGAGCGGATGAAGCAGATGCAGAGCAGAAGCCTAGTGGAAGCCTAGAGGATACCTAGCGATCCCAGCATTCACTGTGCATGCGGAGATGCATTGCGTCAGCCTCGTGGATATAAAGGGAAGCAGCTCGCAAGGCAGGTCACCATTGCAGAGGAAAGACCTGCTTCATACACAGCTTGCCAGCCAGCAGCCAGCCAGCCAGCCAACCAACCAGCCACAGCAGCAACCCAACAACCATGGGAGAAAAGGAAGCTCTGCCATCTGCTGCCAGCCGGCAAAGGGACAGGCCACCCCCCACCCCTGTCCCTGACTCTGCTGTCTGCTGGGGCTTCTGATGCCCGGCTCGCTCTTCCGTGTGCGTGCTTCTGCTGATGCTGCTTCTGGAGGTGGTGCTTCTGCTGATGCTGCTTCTGGTGGTGGTGCTTCTGCTGGTGCTTACTCTGCTGATGCTGCTTCTGGTGTGCTGCTTCTTGCTATGAGCTGTGTGGTGTGTCTTGCTGTGCTTTTGCGTGCACTGTGGGCTTCGTGTGCTGCTTACTCTGCTGCGAACTGCTCCTGGTGCTGTGCTTCTGCTTGGCTGCTTACCTGCTGGGCACTGCTCCTGTGCGCTGCTTCTGCTGGTGCTCTGGTCCTGCTCTGCCCGTCTCTGGCTGGTCCTGCTGGTGCCCTGGTCCTGCCTGGTGCTCTCTGGTTCGCAGCGCTGGTGGTCGATGGCTGTCCTGTCTGGTTGCAGCTGTTGCTCCTGGTTTGTTGACGCGCTGCTGCTGCTGTGTGGTGGGGGAGGAGCAGCCCCTACAACCTTGCCCTTCTGATGAGGGCCCATATGCCCTGCAAAAGGGAGAAAGAGGCAGATGCCATGAACGCGGAGAGGAGGCAATACTCAATCGAAGAGAACATGAGAGGGTGCTGGAGTGGCTGAGGAGAATGAAATCTTCTGCGAAGGCAGAGAGGCTCTATGAGACACCAAGAGGAACAGGCTGCTTGGAGAGAGAGAGAGCGTTGAAACCTAGGCTACAGCTTTGAGGTGCTTGCCTCGCGGCTGGGAAGCACATGCACAGACTGGTACGGGAAGTCCTGCAGCTCTCAAAGAAATCTGGCCAGGCCCGCGGTCAAGCTGACGGAGCAAGAGACCTACATGATGCGCGCAATCACTTCTTGGAGGTTGAGATCCGCCACGAGGGCTAGCCCCTCTCACAAACCTTCTCTCTCAAGGCACCTTGCTGAGAGCCAGTCCTCTTCTGGCCAAGATCAGCTACCTGTGTCCAGCAGTATCCTGTGGAAGCATTCCATGACGGAGCCCCCCGCAGCATGTACTACCCCTAGACGGAGTGCTGTGGAAAGCTTGAAAGCAGTGGAAAGAATGGAGACGGCTACTTCCACCACAGCTCCAACCCGCATTCCACCCCCACGCTCCACCTCCACACGAAAGGCAAAGAGTGCAGACCGAGGGGCAGAGCCACAGCTGCTCCTGCTGAGATCAGGGACACCATCAGGAGCAGGTAGATCTCCTCCTCTCAGCTGGGACACACCAACGCCCATCCCTCCAAGCCGCAACGCCCTTCCTCACCTACGTCAAATGAGAACCCTCTATAACATTCGAACCCCAGTACCAGTTGAGGACAGGATCTCCGATCTTCTTCACACCCTCCAGACCCAGGTGACCTGCTCCACCCGATCCAGGCCCGCTCCTCCACCCAGGGATGTCACTGCCCTTTCAAGGCTTTCCAACCAGGCCCTCCCCTACCAAGGCTACGGCTACCAGGAGTCCCAGCCAGCGACAGCAGCCCTTCGCCAGTCCAGCACAGGTTAATCCATTATGCCACCAGTGGTCCTATGCCAACGATGCCTAGCGCACGGCCACGATGCCACCACCCACAGATGCCACCCCACCACCCGATGCACCCACGCAGTCTTGCACCCAGCTGGCAGACCAGACAGGCCCATGAACACTGCTCCTTCCTCCACCCCTAAAGCCAAGCCAGCCTCAAAACTCTGTCATCTGTATTGGGGCTGACACTGCCATGTCATGGAGAAGTGTATTGGGGCTGACACTGATGTCATGGAGGAGTGCTCTCAACATCACGGGCTGAGCCACTGTCTGAGAGCTTTCCTCAACACACCGTCCCTGTGTCCTCATCGAGGCCCAGCCACCCCATGGTGCCATCAGACCACTACTACATCAGCAGCCACCTCCACAGTGTACAGCTTCATGCTTGTGGAATGGGTAGGAAACAGCTGGTGATGGCGGAATAGGGATACCTATGGGTAATAGCTGTGTGATGGGCAGGGGATACCTGTGGGATGTGGCAGGGATCCCTTGTAGGATGGTAATAGCGTGGAAGATAAACTCCAGTGCAAGCGATCTAGGGACGGTATGGTCCACTCCTCCCAGGTGCCACACCTATGGCCCTTATTGATCAATACACATCGTAAGATTGATGCCACATATTTGAACATTTTAAACACAACTCTTTATTTAAATCCTTTCCATTGAGGCTCCACCCAACCTACCATGCACAAATCGTCATCAGTGTGATGAGCAGAGCTCAAGGAAGCATCCATTAATCATTCTATCATCCTGTTCTGCCACCCACTGCTCAGCCTGGGAGTGCACCAGTATCTCAGAGAGGTGCGCTGCTTCTACCCTTCACGTGAAGCTCTGTTGGGGCCTTCCACTATCACAAGTGTCTATCAGGTTTCACCCCCTTGCCTCCATTCTCCCAGTCTCCGATGTCCCCATTGCCTTGTTGGAGGTCCACGAGCCTGTTTCGCAACACTAGTACGGCCTGCACATGAGATTGTGAAGAGTGCACAAACTTTCCACGATCTCTCACGGTTCTGGGCGATGCTGGCACTGTGGGATAGACCTGGAACTGGTTGGCCAGGAAGGCTCGTGGTCTCCACCAACCCGCCTTGCCGTGGACAAGCTGTAGATAAACCTCTCTCTCACGGGTGAGCATCCTGGATGTAGGCTTCATGGAGGAGGTTTTGAGCGGAGAAGCTTCCATTCGCCCTATGATGAGTAGGGCACATCTTGCTGTGTTGTTGTCGTAGGGGGGTCTAGATCTAGAGAACCCATTATGAGTTGCGGTTGCCAGCCAGTCCTGAGGTCACTGGCGTTGTATACTGGGCATCTAGTGACCTTTGCCTTGAAGCATTCGAGTAACGATGAACTGTAGTCGAGCAATCGACCAGTGGCAAAGAGAGTGAATGCTGAAGAATGCCCTCTGTAGTTGAATAAGAGGACCCGCTCTGTCTGAGCTTTGCAGGCCACGTTGCTCTTGCCATCACTGGGCCTCCCAAACGGGTGGGGGAAGTTCCACTGCTGATACACTGCTCTGCAACTTTCTGTCAAGCCTTCTTCAGTGGAGGCACTGGAGGGAACTCCTCTCAGGTATTCCTTGCAATGATGCCTGCACCCACTTCTCTGACATAGATGCTGATGGTGTTGTGTGGCGCTCTTCCAGCCTACTGCTCATCTCCTCGTACATGTGTTCCTGAGGCCAGTGCACAGTAAGTCAGTCCACCTTGAGCCCAGCCGGCCAAGCTGGGCCGTGAATTGTTGCTTCTGCTTGGTCACCTGGTCTCAGTTGGCTCACAACTTTTGTCATAACAGAGAGCTGGTGCATCTCATGAGTTCTGAATGGCACAAGTTGTTCGTTCCTCAGTTCCACCATCAGCTGTTACAACAATCCTGTCACTCGGCCCTCTTCTACGCGATCATCTTCGGAACCAGACACTTCTTGGACGCCTCCTATTTCTCGCATAGAATTATATCAGTTAAGAGCCTGTAGAGGGCTGTACTGTGTGTAGAACGATGGTGGCTACCAAAAAAGGAAGTGTGTAGATGATCCATGGTGGACCGATGACTGGATACAAGCAGAAAGCGTGGAAATCCCAGGAGCAAGATGAAGGCTGAAAGGTCCTGCACAGCAGGGCCTGTGGACTGAACAGTGAGATCCAGGTATTTACTCCCCCTTTTTTATAGAAATTAGGTTTTCCACCTAGGTTGTCCTTTTGCACCTACACGACATCCTGCAGACCTCTAATAGTCCGAGATACCCGCCCTATCACCCAATGTTTTTTCATTTTATGCCTTCTGGTATGCAAGCTCATCCACTTTCTATTCCTTTCATCTCCATGCAACTAATCCTGCGTGTCATTCCACCTCCATTCTCGTCTCCTCCCTGTGTCCATCTTTCCGCTGGACGCGGACTGGAAGCTTCGCCCGCGAATGTCAGCCGGATCGCCTACGCGAATTATCAGCGGACACCTTAATGAATGACATAGATGCTCAACCACGACTGTTCCTACTGCACCTGTGCGCGATGCAGGACACGGATGCGCTTAGGAAATTTCCACTCAAAAAGTCTTTGAGCAAGCTTCACAACTTTATTGCGAGCGATGGAACCATCAGTCATCGAATGCGGTGGCATCAGACAGGCCTGACAAACGACGCATAGAGAGGATGAAAAACGGAGGCAGTGAGTACAGAACGGATGAATCGCTTTAACCAACGGATGGCAAGTGTTTCTGTTTTACATCCTCTTTCCATCCATGGTGCAGTGTGGCATGGGCTTAAACTTCTTCCTCCTTCAGGGCAGGTGAAATGAAAAATTTTCACTGAAAACTTAAAAGAATAATCCTTGATGTATTAGGCAAAGCATCCTTTGTTTCCACTATCAACAGAGAATGCAACTGAGCGAGGTTTGGTCTTGATCATTGTCACAACCATCAAACAGCTCCTGGTCACTTACAACCACTTGAGTCCTGCCACATGTCTCTTCCCAGAAGGCCAAAAACCAACAAAGTGTGCCTAAATCCAGTGGAAGGATTCAGCTGGTCCATACTGGTTCAAATGAACCGGTTGTTAAATTACACACACACACACACACACACACACACACACTATTAAAGTGGATCCTGGGTGCTGTGCTGCACTGCAATGGAGCAATGGGAAACAGAGTAGCCAGCATGAGGGAAGGAGAAGGTCGCTTTTCCTCTTTCTTTTCCCTGTTCCTCCTCCTTCCCTCATGCCTGTTTCTCCATTGCACTGCAATGCCCAGGATACACTTTGATTGTGTGTGTGTGTGTGTGTGTTTGTGTAATTTAACAACCAGTTCCCCCAAGGTCAGGCTGGCCATTGTGGAAGGCTCATCCCATAAGTGAGGGGGAGCTGGAGAACAGGGATGGGCCACACCTCCCGTGACAGCAAACCTGACCCTGGGCGAACTGATTGTTGAATTATTTAAATCCCACCACTGCATAAATCTGATGCATGGAATGGCAGAATTCAACTTTTCAAGGACCCTGGCCAGTTCCTCATATGTAACTGGATTGAACTTGCCTAGATAAGTGGAGAAGTTTGGAGTCATCTCTGCAGTCCAATTGTGGCATCTAAATGTCTTTTCAAAGGGAGGAGGAGGAGGAGGAGGAGGAGGAGGAGGAGGAGGAGGAGATATCCAATCAGTCATGCCTGACTTTTGGTAATTCTATGGGCCAGGTCTCTTCATGTCTTCCAGTCTTGCACTATTTCTTTGAGTTGTTCTATTCTCTGGCTGGTGTCAGCTTTGATGGTGTCCAGCCACCATGTTCTTTGGCAGCCTGAATTTCTTGACTGCCCACCCAAAGAGAGCCATTCAAGTTTGTATTTCTGTGAAGTCAGCTTAAATGCTTTCTGCCCAATGGCTGTGTTCACACAACCTATGTAACATACTCTAGGTTTGAATGACAAACCAACCAATCAACCAAGCAGGTTTCAGAAACATTATACAACAACAAAACAAAGTTCAGTTGAACTTTATCTGAATGTATCTGCTGAATATTTACTTGAACTAGTTAAGTGTGCCAAGAAAGAATCCCATTACTATTGTAGTTCGAGCTTTAATGCCACCCAGGATGCAAAGGTTTCATATGAAACATGAATGTATTCTCCAGCATTTATAAAAACCACTTTTTGCCAACAGAAAATGGAGGATTTAAAAAGTACAGTTCAGTAAATATGGTTGTCTTTTGCATCACAGGTTTTTTATTACATTTTTAAAAGTTGTCTTAAAAATTAGCATTCATTTCTGTTGCTTTCCCCAGTGTTCATAGCTTTTGCCTGTGGCATATAGGTTTCCTCAGAGGAAGATTTCTAGCTTATGTTTCTCTGTTATTGTCTTTTTTATGTAAATATCTGCACTGCAGGTTCAGGCTTTTTAAAGCACACAATTCCCTGATCTAATCTCTCTTTCTCTCTCGTTTAGCATTTTCATACAGTATGCACTTTATATAAGCATATTTTTTCAGACGCCTTGTCACAAATAAATATTTGTGTTTCTTATGTGCACATGTTAGTGCACATGTGTCTGTGTGTGTATTTTTGATGAGGATAAACTCTTTAGAAGTTCTTTTTCAGGGTTTGAGATTCCGGTTCCTTCTTTATCCATGTGCTGTTCCTAGGAAACTCCTTGTGAAGCCAGAAATAAGCTCACTTGCAACAACAGAGGAAAGGAACCATGTCAAAGAGAGTCTTCTAAATTGATTTGCTGTAAGTCTAACTGCGAATTTACTTTTACAGTTTTCAAGCTTATGTTTTTAACTCTGACTTGCAAGGACACATAGAGATGAATCATTTACATACTACTTAAAAAAAGATAATTTTTAAAAAAGATCTAGGAGAAAAACAAAAAGGGTAGAAAACATTCCTTTCGTCCAGCAGCCAGTTCTCATATAAGCGGGGATTAATACCAGACAAACAATGAAACAGAAAAACAATGCTCCAATCATGGGACCACTCAGGAGGAAGCCACACACAAAGCTTTTTAGCTATCTGATAATGTAAAGAATAGGAGGAGGAGGAGGAGGAGGAGGAGGAGGAGGAGGAGGAGGAGGAGGAGGAAAAAGAAGATTTTAAATACGGTGGAACCTCAGGTTGCAAACTCTTCTGTTTATGACCAAATTGGGTGAAAAAATCCATCCAATTTTTTAATCGGGTCACAATTCAAAAATCAGGTGGCGAACAAAATTGGCATGGAAAAATTCACTTTCCATGTCAATTTCCCCATCTGTGCCATGGGCAGTCAGTCGTGTTTCCAATCACGACCAAATTGGGTTGCAGTCGTAGTCCTGGAATGGATTATGGTCGTGATCTGAGGTTCCACTGTATACAGTAAATGCTCATTCTTGAAGGGGAAAATATGAATAGAAACCGTCACATTCAGATATATTTATGGATGCGGCATCAGAGATACCTGAACAGAATTGATCAGTACACTATAAAAAAGATGTTGGGACTCTAGAAAAAGTGCAGAGAAGAGCAACCAGGATGATTAGGGGACTGGAGCCTAAAATATACAATGAACCATTGCAGGAACTGGGCTTGGCTAGTCTAGTAAAGAGAAGGACCAGGGGAGACATGAAAGCAGTGTTCCAGTATTTGAAGGGCTGCCACAGAGAACAAAGGGGTCAAGCTATTTTCCAAGGAACCTGAAGGCCAAATAAGGAATAATAGATGGAAAGTGAACAAGGAGAGATTCAACCTAGAAATAACGAGACATTTTCTGACAGGGACAGTAATCAACCAATGGAACAGAAGTTGCCTTCAGACATTGTGGGAGCTTCATCACTGGAAGCTTTCAAGAAGATACTGGAATTGTATTTGCACAATATTGGAAAAATTAGAACTCCCCATCAGATGAAAATATAATTCAGAAAATATTGGATTATGCAGAGATGGACAGATTGACATTGAAAATAAAAGATAAAGGAGATACAAAGTATTACTTAATGTAGAATGGGTTTTATCAATGGTTAGAGATAAGAAGTAGAAATAAAATGAAGAAAGAGCATTGTTATGTTCAAATAAAACATGAACATTGTTTATAACTATGTATGCTAATATAATCAATAAGCTAATATATAGTTATAAATATGGTTAGAATCATTTTGTTGTACTGTTACTATTGCTATCAGTATATATGTTACAATTTCTCCTCCTCCTCCTCCTCCTCCTCCTCCTCCTCCTCCTCCTCCTCCTCCTCCTCCTTCTTCTTCTTCTTCTTCTTCTTCTTCTTCTTCTTCTTCTTCTTCTTCTTCTTCTTCTTCTTGCAAAATGATATGCCCGGACAATACACTGTATTCAAAATACCTATATATACAAATTTTAAAAAACTTTACTTTAAAAAAAGAAGAAGAGACCGGACTGCCAGCTGTCCGAAATGGTATGCGATCTGCTTGGGCAGGGGGTTGGACTAGATGACCTACAAAGTCCCTTCCAACTCTATTAATCTGTCTGGTTGTCAAACAGAATCTGGGCATGTGATATCCAGCTATTACATAACAGGAAGGACATTGGCAAGACCTTGGAAGCTGAGACATATGGATTACATTTGCAAAGTGTATTTAACCTAATTGCTAAATTTGGACATTTTCTGGGTTTGCAGAGTGCATTAATTCTAACCTACATCACAATAAGCCAGAAAAACATACCTGAGTAGAACTGAAGTCACTCTAACTGACCTCAGTAGATTAGTAGTATGAACATAATCTTCAGGGGACAGGAAAAAAAAAGTGGATTTGTGCTTATCTACAGTTCGGTTTTCCTCAAGAGTAACAGGACATTCCCAGTTATAATAACATTTTAATCATGAATAATGCTTCTGGTTCATTGAAGTGTAACTGTTGAATCTGAGTAGCTTTATGCAAATATGATCATAAAAGCTCTGTCTATATAACTACTAAAACTTCATTGTGTTTGTCTGTTTACACCCTCAAGTTGGCCCAAACGGCACATTATTCTGTAACAATTTTTGAGCCAAGGCAACTAAAATCTACTAACTTAAACAATGTAAAAAAACCACCAAAATTCTGGCCCTGTTAATTAAAATGTGGAATTAATGTTTTACCATGTTAGATCAGTTTTGCTCACAAAGTTATGGTTGTTGAACAGCTCCATGGTCATGTGTTCATGATTAGCAAATTCAATGGGGAGGCCAGCAGGAAATCGAAAGTTACTCCCACTACCATGGTTTTTTGCCCATCCATGTTTAAATAAATACAGGCAGTCTACAATTTACAACAGTTTGTTTAGTGACTATTTGAAGTTACAATGGCACTGAAAAAAGTGACTTATGACCATTTTTCACTCATATGACTGTTGCAGTATTCCCATGATATCCAGATGCTTGGCAACAGACTCATATTTATATGACATCAATCTTGCAAGTCTGAAAATCCAGCTCTCCCCCTGCCTGATTTGCAGCCTGGTAAGTTCAGAAGGGTCCCTTTGGAGCCTCTTTCTCCATCCATTATGCAGCTGAGGACTATGCTTCCTCTTATCTGTCCATTTCCTAGGCAGCATTTTTTTCACTCCTTCTCCCAAAGTCATTCCCACATGCCATTACAGTTCCTGTGCTTCCATGAAATCCAAGCCAAGGCACTAAAGAGGGATTCCTTCCCAGTGGGTATTTCCAATAGCAGTGTTACCATTACCTCCAAAGGGGAAGTCCTGCCTTTGAGAAATGTTTCAAAAATAACCATTTCCCAGAAAAATTGGGAAAGGGTGGGAGATTTTCAAAAAATTTTTTTTCAAACATCAGTTTGGCTCCAGCTTTGCCTAACGTAGAGAAGAGAAATAATAAGGTGTGCTATTTGAGCCTCTACTGGAAAATCATCTTACACTGGTTTATAAACTGACTGCAACAAGCTGGCTTGGTAGGATGGTGGTTCAAAGTTCCCCAATTTTAATTCAGGGAAGGTTTATATATAATGTTGATGCATTGACATTCCTGGGAAGCACAATAAAAACAGTACAGTGTTTCATCTTTTCCAGAGATGATCTTTTAAAATCTATCTTACCTTAACTTTTCCTTCCTTCCTTCTTTCTTTTCTTCTTTCCTCTCTTCTTCCCGCCCTCCCTGTCATTCTATCCCTCTCTTTCTTCCTTTCTTTTTTCTCTCTCTCTCTTTTCTTTCCTCTCTTCTTTCTCATTTATCCCTTCTTTCCTCTTTCTTTCTTTTTTCTTTCCTTCCTTCCTCTCTTCTTCCTCCCTCCCTGTCATTCTATCCCATCCTTCCTCTTTCTTTTTCTTTCTTTCTTTCTTTCTTTCTTTCTTTCTTTCTTTCTTTCTTCCTCTCTTTTTCCTCTCTGTCTGTCATTCTATCCCTTCCTTCCTCTTCCTTCCTTCCTCCCTTCCTTCTTTCCTCTCTTCTTCCTCTCTCCCTATCATTCTATCCCTTCCTTTCTCTTTCTTTCTTTCTTTCTTTCTTTCTTTCTTTCTTTCTTTCTTTCTTTCTTTCTTTCTTTCTTTTTCCTCTCTTCTTCCTCCCTGTCTGTAATTCTATCCTTTCCTTCCTCTTCCTTCCTTCCTTCCTTCCTTTCTTCCTTCCTTCCTTCCTTCTTCATCCCTCCCTGTCATTCTATCCCTCCCTCCCTTCTATAACATGCTGACTCACTCATTTGTTAGGAGGACTTGACAACAGCAATTAGTGAACTGCTGTGTTTGAGGCACCAATGAAATTCCTATCCGGATTCCAAATTAGAGCAAGCAACAATCTGGCAGGACTCCTTCATGGGTCAGTGCTCATGCCATTAGCATTCCCCACCTTACTGGCATCAGAAGGAGAAGTAGTAGGGACTGGGCAATTAGTCTCTCTTGGTCAATTTCAACTTAATTACCACAATGTTTTCAGGCAAGAAGAGCAAATCAGGCTAATTAGTAATGACCCTGTTTTGGGGAGGGGGCCTTCCTCCTTCATCTTAAAGGACATAACAAATAAATTCAAATGACAGTTAGACAGTTCATCAAGAGTCAGAAGAGAGAAATGATCAATTAATCATAACAGAAACAAGGCAAATTTGAATGGTGTTTTGTAGTTATCAGCTCCTTCTTTATTATTTATCCAAATAGTCAAATATGAAGATAATATACTGCCCAATTTTGTGTGCAAACTTATCAAATTAAAATTCACTTAAAATTCATACCGTATGACACAAATTATAGCAGTGGCCTTCTATCACAGCTCAATATTAAGAGCTGGTTTAAAAAGAGTCTTTCAATACCAGTAATGTGGGGGTGAACATCTTTCATATAAAATAGGAACAACCATTAAGAAGGCTTTTTCTTTGTGGTCTACGCAGTTCTTATTTTTAATCAAGATATAATATCTCTAGGCAGGATCATATTGGCTAAGGCAGCATTGCTCAGCCTGAATAATTCCCAGGTATGTGGATTTAGGGGACTGGAGGCTAAAATATATGAAAAATAGTTGCTGGAATTGGATATGTGCCAGCGTTCCTATGAAACTCCCTATATCATTCAGCACTCTGAAACAATGTTCATCCAAGTCAGAATTTATTAAAGAAATCATACTGGCACATCTGGGAGAACCCAAATCTGAGAGTTCCAGGTTTTCCCTTCATAATTGAAAAGCAAAACACATCCCCTGCACCCACCAGTCCATCACATGGTCCAATCACCCATCATCCCAACTGGAGACATTCCTCCAACCATTCCTTTCCAAGTGCAGGGTAACTTGTCCTTGGCTTTATGAGAGGAATGTTGTTATACCTAAACTTCCTCCCCTCCCACATTCAGAGGCATTAAGATGTGGTAGCATGGAAGCTCCTCAATAAAATATGCCTTCCAAAGCTGAGAGTATGTCTAGTTAATGAAAAGAAGGACTAGGGGTGATAGGATAGCAGTGTTCCAATATCTGATGATTTGCCACAAAGAAGAGGGAGTCAATCTATTCTCCAAAGCACCTGAGGGCAGGACAAGAAGCAATGGATGGAAACTAATCAAGGAGAAAAGCAACATAAAACTAAGGAGAAATTTCCTGACAGTGAGAATAATTAACCAATTGAACAACTTGCCTCCCAATGTTCTGGGTGTGCCAATACTGGAGGTTTTTAAAAAGAGATTGAACAAGCATTTGTTTGAAATGGTATAGGGTTTCCTGCTTGAGCAGGTGGTTGGACTAGAAGACCTATAAGGTCCCTTCCAACTCTGTTATTCTATGTTCTAGCTCCATTTGGACAAATCCAATGATCTCCCCTTGACTGTTGCTAATTGGTTTTTACTAACATTCAGCTGGAGGCTGTCATCCTGCAATATAATTCCTTCCTTCTACATCTTGCAGTCCATGATGAAAATGAGTAAATCTTGACCTTCTTCTGTATGACCTCCTATCAGAGTGTGATCAAAGAGGGATTTAGGGGAGAGGAACTCAGAAATCAGAGACAATATCGGTAGCCAAGTTGTAGAATGACATGAAGTCCTCCAGTGAAAAAATTGGCAAAGCTTTGGTTTAAATATGCTTTGAATGAATCATTGAATGTTAAGTGAGTTGCATCTCATTTTACAACAATGATATTACTATGTAGAGTAATGAAACATCTGCAAGAAAACCACCAAGCTCAGAGAGCACCAAGAACACCACAGTTCAGCTCTGAGTTACAAACATTGCTTTCTATAATATCCATGGGAATTTTGTTAAGTTTCTTTTTGATTCGAAAGATTTCCGAGGGAGATGGAAAAAGATGAAGGAAAATCCAAGATAATTCCCTCAAAACCACTCATTCTGAAAACAAGCAATAGCCTTAATCCAAACATCCTATAGAAAGTACGAAGGTGAAGCTGATGAAAGGAAAATAACAAATACAGTATATGAACTCCTTGTTTTCCTGTCAAAGAGAAAGGAAAGCAGGGTTCACTCCCACCCTCTATTAAAAAGCAGTTCATCTGGATTCTGTATCAGATAAAGTTAAAGGCAAGGAGGATTTTTAAGCCCTGTTGTGAGTATATGTAGTTGCCTCTGAAGGAAGAATTAAAAAGATATATGCAAAATAATCCTGAAAGAACAACAATCATTAGTTTGGAAAGCTTATTGAAAAGCATTCTCTCTCCCTCCCTTCCTCTCTCTCTCTCTCTCTCTCTCCCTCCCTCTCCCTCCTCTTACCTTTCTCTCCCTCTTTCTCCCTCCCTCCCCACTTTCCTTCTCCCTCTCCCTCTGTCTCCCTCTCCTTCCCTCCCTTAGTTTGGAAAGCTTACTGAAAAGCATTCTCTCTCTCTCTTTCTCCCTCTCCCTCCCTCCCCCTCCCTCTCCCTCCTTCCCTCCCTCCGTTTCTCTCTTTCTCTCTCTCTGAAATGTCACAGCCAGTTACCAAGCAACAACTGCAATGTCTCTGCTGCATTCACAACAGGAGCACACTTTCAAAATTTGGCAAGTGGCATATCAGACAAGCAGGAGAGATGCAAGAATGCAAGGGTATCGATCCTCCTCGGAAAAAATTCTGGAAAAGCAAAGGCTAACAAGCCCACCAGATTTCTGACTTCTTCTCTTATCCCTGCCTCTCTTCACTTTTAAATTTAGCCGGTGCTCTACTCTGTCAGCACCTACAGTGGTTAGTTCACACAACATGATAAGCCTTAACCTTAAATTAACCCAAGACATTTCTTCTGCCCAAATAAAAATACCGTCTTCAAGATTAGTATGAGGAATTCACAGGGGCAACATGTGTCAATAAGTAAGTTCTGACCACTAAGCCACCCAAACCCAATTATTGGTGCATAGGTAATCCCTCGACCTACAAAAACTCTCTTTAGTGACTGTTAAGTTACAACAGCACTGAAAAAAGTGACTTATGACCAGTTTTCACACTTACCACTGTGGCAGCATCCCCATGGTCACGTGACAAAAATTTGGACATCTGGCAACTGGCTTGTATTCATGATGACTGCAGTAGTCCGGAGGTCATGTGATCCTCTTTTGGGAACTTCTGCAATGTCTATAGGGAAGCCAGACTCACTTAACAATCTTGTTACTAACTTAATAACAGTGGTCATTCACTTAACACATGTGGCAAGAAAGGTCGTAAAATGGAGCAAAATTCATTTAACAACTCTCTTGCTCAGTAACAGAAATTTTGGGTTCTTTTCAGAGGTGGTATTCAGCCATTTCTGAAGAACCGGCAGCGGTTGTTCTGAACAACCAGTAGAAGAACCTTGTATTCAGCCAGGTTCTGAAGAACCGGTAGCGGAAATTTTGACTAGTTTTATGAGAACAGCAGCAAAGATGATTTAGGGGACTTGAGGCTAAAACATACGAATAATGCTTTCAGGAACTGGATATATTTAATCTAATGAAAAGAAGGATGAGGGGTGACATGCTAGCAATGTTCCAATATTTGAAGGATCAACCTATTTTCGAAAGGAAAATAGGAAACAATGGATGGAAACTAACAAGGAGAAAACCAGCTCAAACTAAAAAGAAATTTCCAGACAGGGAGAACAATAAAACAATGGAATGACCAGAAGCTGTAGGTGCTCCAACGGGATGGGTGGGTGGTGGTGTTAAAGAAGAGATTGGACAACCATTTGTCTGAAATGGTATAGAGTTCCTGCCTCAGCAGGGGGTTGGTTTACAAGACCCCCAAGATCCCTTCCCACTCTTATTCTGGTGTTCCTTGTTAGCAGAGATGCCACCTAGGAGATGGCCTTTTCCTGCTTCGCTTCACACTTTGAAATGCATTTTCTCAAATTGCACTTGGCTTCCACCCAACCTTCCTTTAGAAGCTCAGCCAAGGTTCACCTCTTTCATCAGGCTGTTCGTTGTTAATTAATGTCTGGATTGGTTATAACTTATGTTTTTGATTTTTTTTTCCCTTATGGAATCCCACCTTCTTTTTATTTATTGCCAACCAAACAGGACTGTAGCAACTGAGAAGAAACCTGGGACACAAATAGAAGAAACACATACATAAATAAGTGGGGGAACGAGTGCATGAAATAACAATGGAGCAGAATGGATAAAACTGTCCATTTCTCATCCTTTACCTTTGGTCTGAAGGTGAGTTCTACTAGTACTGCATAAGAAGGAAATTGCAGGAAATACGACTTCAGCAAATGGTCAATGTCTGGAATACTCTACCTGACTCTGTGGTTTCTTCCCCAAACCCCAAAAACTTTAACCTTAGACTGNGTCTGGAATACTCTACCTGACTCTGTGGTTTCTTCCCCAAACCCCAAAAACTTTAACCTTAGACTGTCTACTATTGACTGTCTATAGACTACTATTAGACTGTCTACACCCCTTTCCTAAGAGGTTTGTGTAGCATAAGCACACCAATATGCCTACTGCCCCTGTCCTATTGTTTCTTCTATATATATATATTTATTTTTCTTATATGTATCCATGTAACAATGTTTTTACTTATACCTATTATCTTGTAAGCAATTGACAAATAAAAATAAATAAAATAAATAAATAAATGTTGGAGGAATTGGAAAGTGTGGAAGGAGCCATTTGATTGCAAAGGGGATGAAATCAGGGATCTTTGGAGGGGGTTAAAAAAAGTCAGGTTAGGGATCTTTGGAGGGGGTTTAAAAAAGTCAGGTTGGCAGTCACAGCTATGGAATTAGATTCTCACCCTGTATTTTTATCCATTGCATGAGCAATACATATTTAAAGAAGTAGGGCTTTGATTCACCAGCTGATGTCATTAACTTCACTATTTAAAACTCTTGCGGACACCCCAGGATGAAGTGGCATGATCTGCCAATAAGGAATCTGTCAGAAGTATAGACCACAGCTAACAGCTGCAGTGGTGCTGCAGTGGTTAGAATGCAGTACTGCAGGCTACTTTCGCTGACTGAACTGCCTGCAATTTGGCAGTTCAAATCCCACCAGGCTCAAGTTTGGCTCAGCCTTCCCTCCTTCTGACGTGGCTAAAATTGAGAACCCAGATTGTTGAGGGCAATAGGCTGACTCTGTAAACCACTTACAGTGAGCTGTAAAGCACTGTAAAGCAGTATATAAGTCTAAGTGCTATTGCTATTGCTAGTGTTTGTGTGGTATGTTTGTGTGTGTGTGAGAGAGATATATATATATATCATTTATTATTAATAGTATTTAAGACTGATGAGGTGAATAACAAAGTTGGAAGGAACCTTGGAGGTCATCTAGTCCAACTCCCTGTTCAAGCAGGAGACCCTATACTTGTGATGGTGAACATTGTATAACGCGTCTAAAGTAGGATTTGACTGTGGCCTATCTCATCAAATTGATGCCACTCCAGCATACTTCCCTTACAATGGTCACTCAATTTTGTATTCACTCTACAATCACAAATGAAAGCAAATATATACATCCCATACACACATATGGTGGAGCTGAGCTGGGGTGCTGGTTCGCGTGCCCTCAGAGAGGGCTCTGCATGCTACTTCTGGCATAGGTTCCCCATCACAGTTCCAGAATCTCCCAGTCTTCAACCTCATTGGATGATAGTAGTGTTATGAAACAAGGAGGAAAAAAGAAGACCTCTATTTTCTCCCTACCATTCATAATTTTGCAGTCTTCTATCATCATAAATTTCATCTATTTTCTCTTGTATATACTGAGAGCATTTACAGCAAGACAACTTCCTTGTATGTCCAATCACACTTGGCCAATAAAGAATTCTATTCTATTCTATTCTATTCTATTCTATTCCCATATATTTATTTCCTAATAAGCTACAAAGAGGAGCTCTCCAAATCTTCTTGTTTCTTTTAATTGGCCCATTCTGAATTGTTTCTATCTCGACAATTTTTCTTTTGAGATGTGGCGATCAGAAAGATACACATTATTTCAGGGTTCCTCAAGCGACAAATACATCAAAAGACATCCAGCCTTGTCAGTTTTGCTTGGAAACTTCCCCCCCATCCATGAGCTCCAGATGGATTTTAATCTTTCTCACACCATTTTTCACACTCATGGGCTGGCATTTTCATTCCACTATCGTTTTGATTACAAGAGCCACCCCAGGTCAGTCCCTACCAATAGTACAAAAAATAATAATAATAATAATGCTTGATTATCAGAATTTATATTCTGCCTTCTCACCAAATTCAGATGTCAGCTGGAAATGCAATCACAAAGTGACAATAACATGTACAAAATTGCTATGGTCTGTGAAACCAGCCGAGTAAACAAACAGCTAAATAATATACATTCTAGTGATGAATTAAAAAATTGATCCCGAAGTTAAAAGGAGGAAATAGCCAAAACTTTTTAAAGGCCATTAGATGATTAAGAGGGACGTGTCTTAGGACAAGTGTTATAAAATATTGCATATTATAAAACAGGCAATTCATAAATAGAACAGTTCCTTTATTCAAGATTAAATCAATAAAAGCACACCGAGCAAAAAGTGAGCCACCGGTTTCCTCATGGACAGCTTCAAACCATCATAGAGTTATGAATTCAGGAGAGAAGATTCTGGATAGAGGGTTCCAGCCCTTAAGAATCATCTTCATGAAGCCCTTGTGTTATATGTGTGTGTGTGCCTGTTGACTGTGAGGAACTTGGGAAAGCTTTTCTCATTCATCCAACATACCATTTTTCTTATGGGATTTTTGATGCACCAAATGTTCTCCTGGGTATGAGAACATATGTCATTAGTGATGGTTCTTTGTGGAGGAACAGAACTCCTGATGTCCCACTGTTGAACCACCTCTCACTATAGCAATAGCAATAGCACTTAAACTTATATACCGCTTCACAGTACTTGTCAACCCCCTCTAAGCAGTTTACAGACTCAGCATATATCACCCAACAATCTGGCTCCTTATTTTTACTCACCTCGGAAGGATAGAAGGCTGAGTCAACCTTGAGTCTGGTGAGATTTGAACTGCCAAATTTCAGACAGACAGCAGGCAACAGAAGTAGCCTGCAGTACTGCACTCTAACCACTGCACCAGCATGGCTCAGATTATGAGGTCACTTAGCCTATCAGAGCAAGTGGAAGCTTCAATTTGGGCTACTCTCAGGCCCAAATCCAGAGATGACACAGCAAAGTACAATCAAATTCAACCCTTTATTTGCTTACACCTAGTGGACAGATTCTTGCCAGATTAAAGCCATAATCTAATTTACTAGATATATCCTGATTCTGGGGTGTGGCTACTTGAAACTCTTCCTCCCTGCCCCATCTAGTTTGCGATTGCAGTCTCTTCATCTGAAACTCTCTCTGAGAATACTCTGTGTTGCCAAAACTCTCCCCCACTGCTTCTCCAAGTGTGCAGTCCATCACAACCAATAAAAGATTCCAGTTCCTATCTGGGAGCCCTGATGGCACAGTGGTTAGAATGCAGATTGCAGCCAAACTCTATTCACAGCCTGGAGTGCCATCTTGCAGATTTGACATACACATACACTGATGGGATATGACAAAAGCCCTGTTGGTTCATGACACATTGATGTGCCAGTCAGATGCGGTTGGGATACTGACAAACAAGAATAAGAAAACCAAAAGCCAGTACTATCTTAAGTTGCATTCACAGAGAGATACAATCAAGATCAAGTGAGGTGTTAATACCACTCTATAGAGCCTTAGTAAGACCACACCTAGAATACTGCATCCAGTTTTGGTCACCATACTATAAAAAGATGTTGAGACTCTAGAATGAGTGCAGAGAAGAGATGATTAGATGAATCAAGATGATTAGGGGACTAGAGACTAAAACATATGAAGAACGGTTACAGGAACTGGGCTTGGCTAGTCTAGTAAAGAAATGGAACAGGGGAGACATAGTAGCAGTCATCCAATATTTGAGGGGCTGCCACAGACAGGAAGGGGTCAAGCTATTTTCTTGTTCTTTATCTTTTCTGTAATGCAATTGTATCTGCGCATAGGGCCACCATGCTATCTCTTTTCCTTGAATTTGTATTTGATTTCTACCCTCTAACTCTCCAGTTTGATGTAATAGATCTTTATATCTTACAGTATGATCACAATCTAAAACGTTTGGATGTGTAACTGCCTCCATTGTAGATAACCACAGTGGGACCTTACAGTAATGTATTTTTTTTATCTTTTCCCAAATATTTAGTAACACATTCTTTATATAATGCCTTTGAAAGTACAAGTGGTGTTTACTCTTTCCATCCCACATAAATGTGTGCCATTCAAGTTGGAGATCAAAGCCCTCTAATGTTAAGATCCTTTTATTTATCAAATTAACCCAGTCTTTAAGCCAGGTTACTATCACAGCATAGTAGTATGCTTTGAAATCTGGAAGACCAAAGCCTCCTTTCTTTCTATCATCTTTAATAATTTATATTTTATTCTGGGTTTTTTTCCCTTGCCATATAAATTTGGATATATGTTTATTTAGTTCTTCAAAAAAGTTTTTTTTCCAACTTGATTGGCACAGTCTGAAATAAGAACAACAATTTTGGCAAAATATTCATTTTTACTATTGCAATACGACCCAATAGAGATATTTATAATTTAGCCCAATTATCTAAGTCTTTAAATATTTGGATTGTTAATTTATCATAATTATCTTTTTTAATTGATGAGCACCAAGCTGTCAGCCATATCCCCAGATATTTTACTTTATTTACCACCTGTATCCCTAATCTCTTTGTTAGTTCTTCCTTTTGTTCATTTGTACAGGTTTTTGTTATCACTTTTGTTTTTTCTTTATTAATTTTTAACCCTGCTACTTTTCCATATTGTTCTATTTCTTTCATCAAGATAGGTGTCGTTTCCAGGGGATCTTCCACTATAAAGAAATGGAACAGGGGAGACATAACAGCAGTCTTCCAATATATGAGGGGCTGCCACAGACAGGAAGGGGTCAAGCTATTTTCTAAAGCAGGGGTCCCCAACCACTGGGCCCTGGACCGGTACCGGTCCGTGGATCATTTTGTACTGGACCGCAAAGAATGAATAATTGTGACTAAAATATATATAAAAATATGCTTTTAGTAAAGAAATAGTAAAGAAGCCCTTTACTATTGGGGAAGAATTGATTTTGCCAGTCCTTGAAAAAGTGTTTCTGCATGAAACTGGTCCCTGGTACAAAAAAGGTTGGGGACCACTGTTCTAAAGCACCTGTAGGCCAGACAAGGAATAATGGATGGAAACTGATCAAAGAGAGATTCAACCTAGAAATAAGGAGAAATTTTCTGACAGTGAGAACAATCAACCAATGGAACAGCTTGCCTTTGGAAGTTGTGGGATTTTCATCACTGGAAGTTTTCAAGAAGAGACTGGAATTGTATTTGCACAATATTGGAAAAACGAGAACACCCCATCAGATGAAAATATAATTCAGAAAATATTGGATTGTGCAGAGATGGATAGATTGACATTGAAAATAAAAGATAAAGGAGATGCAGAGTATTACTTCTGCCATTTGTCAGAAATAGTGTAGTGTCTCCTGCTTGGGCAGGGGTTGCACTAGATGACCTACAAGGTCCCTTTCAACTCTGTTAATCTGTTAATCTTCATCTTCCACTGTTGAACCCTAGAACCTAGAGTTTAAGGGAAGTTGCCCATGATTCTGAAATAGTCAACCTGATTGCTCAGCCCTCCATAAAACTATCTTTTAAAATGAAGTAAAGAAATATCTGTCCTTGCTTTTTTTGGCAATCAATTCTACAACCTATTGTGTAAAGACATCCTGTGAACTGAAACTCTCAGGAAAAAACTTTAATAGATGACTCCAATATTTAACCTTGTAAGAGGGGTAAAAGAAACATTTCTTTTATATAAATATATACATAAAATAGCTTTATTAGATTTCAACATCAAACGTTTAAAAACTAACATAAAGGTGGAAGGGAATAAAAAAGAAAGGACAAAAAAGGTATGCATCAAACAAATATTACAAAAGCTTTTCTTTTAGCAAAGATATATTAGCAATGCAACCACCTCTTTCTAAGCTTAAACAAATAACAACAATCTATAAAGTATCTTAAAATATTGTCAGAATATTAAAAAAATAATATTCATAAAATGTACTTTTGTAATTTCATTTAACAGAGAGTAAAGTATCAGATGTTGACAACTTTATATTTAAGAAGGTACAATATTTCTCTAGTCAAATCCAATCTAATCTCAGAATCAAAAGTTGATTCAGTCTCTTTATCTTGCAAGAAAACTAACTATGGCCTCCATGCCACATAAAATTTAACCAAATTATTGTCTCTAAGCAAAATAGTCAGTTTTGCCATCTCAAACAGTTTCATTAATTTCAAAATCTATGTTACCAATTTTGGTTAGGTAGCCTTCTTTCCATCTTTGAGCATATAGCAATCTTGCCACCAATTGTAGGAGGAGAGCAGGCAGAGCTAGGGGGCAGAGTTGAGCAAGTCAGCAGCCTAGAGTCATTACATTCCCACAAATGGTCTAAATCCAACCTTTCTTGTATTCCATTGACCCTTATCTAGTTCTAATCAGCTGCTATGGCCTATTGCAACCATCTGCCAGTGAAAATGGAGCTCAGGAGGACTGCAGGCACCGCAGGCCAATTCTTCACTGTTTCCAGGGTGGCCCTGCGCACCAGATCTGAGCACCCAGTAGGTCCCAGACCTTGAGTTTGACATCCTTGTTCTAGATTCTGGTTGTTGTTGTTTTTCTTTCTTTCTTTCTTTCTTTCTTTCTTTCTTTCTTTCTTTCTTTCTTTCTTTCTTTCTTTCTTTCTTTCTTTCTTTCTTTCTTTCTTTCTTTCTTTTTCTTTCTTTCTTTTTTCTTTACATTTTTCCAGCTCCTAAATCAATATGCCAAAAATAGAATTGTATTCCTCTTTGCATCTATAAGTCTGCTACTTCCTTTTTTTTGTTTTGTTGATACATCCCATGCTGTGATCAACAATAAAACTTTCCATAGCAGGGCGGAATGGCGATGTAGCTCTCCTTCCATCAGGGACGGTGACAAAAAACATCAATCAGCACAGTTATATACATAACAGCTCAATTATAAATAGGTACAATGAACGGCTGTACTTCAGCATAGAGCCTTTCTAGCACAAAGGGAACATGGGGAGGCTAAAAAAAGATCTTTTGCATGTATTAAGCATCTGCCCAAATGTTTTCTAGCCAAAATTTTCAAGCAAGCAGTATGTCAAACTGTGTTCTTTTATGTACTTGCAAGTATGTTTGCTTTATAGATCTGACTTTTTCAATCTCAACTTCCGGATGCTTCGGTGTTTATTTTAGGAATGTGGTGATACTGCTCTTTATTTTTTCCCTCTGTTTTTTCTTGCTATATTAATACATCGAGCCCAGTTCTTTCTTTCACACTTCTACTCAACTGAAATATATCCAGGCAAGCACAAGTGTTTAGAGAACATATACGGAATATTTTCTGTAGGCTCTTTGATGCTCTCTGAGCTTGGTTGTTGGCTTACAGACCCTTCATTACCCAACTAGATAATGTCATCAAGGCTGATGACTTTATCTAATCAAGTAATAAGAGAGCCGGTTGAGTCTAGTGGTAAGGTACGATAGCCATAGCACTTAGACTTATATACTGGTCTACAGTGCTTTTACAGCCCTCTCTAAGCTGTTTACAGAGTCAGCATATTGTCCCCAACAATTTGGGTCCTCATTTTACCCACCTCAGAAGGCTGGAAGGCTGAGTCAACTTTGAGCCTGGTGAGATTTGAACTGCCAAATTGCAGACAGCTGGCAGTCAGCAGAAGTAGCCTGCAGTACTGCATTCTCTAACCACTGCACCACTGAGGCCACCATGCTAGAAAGGAAGAGACTGTGAGTTCAAGATCTGTTTTAGCCATGGAAGCCAGCTGGTCAACTTTGAGCAAATCTCAGTCTCTCTCTCTCTCTCTCTCTCTCTCTCTCTCTCAGCCCAACCCACTCACAGGGTTCTGGTTGTGGGGAAAACAGCAGGAGGAAGGTGAGTTGGATATGTTTGTTGCCTTGACTTATTGTACAAATAATAAAGGTATAAATGAAACAACAAAGCTCAGAGAACACAAAGGACTCCAGAACTACATATATTCTTCTTTTGAGAGTATTTTTTTCTGAATTTTTCTATGATCCTGGTCATAGAATCAAAGAAGTGAAAGGAAGCATCTAGGTCATGCAGCTCAGTACAGCAATCCTTATAAATGCATCTCAGAGAGAGATGGCTGTCATCCACCACCACCAGTGAAGACAAACCCGCAACTGAGCCATTGGTTTCACTGTCAGATTGGATTTACTGTTATGACATTGTTTGCTGATGTTCAACCTGCTTTCCTCTAATTTACATCCATTATTCCACACTCTGCATTGTGGAGTGACAGAGAACAGTCTTCTGGATCAATCAGGATAGAACTGGAATGGACCTTGGAGGTCTTTTAGTCCAACTCCCTTGTTAAGCAGGAGACCCTATACCATTTGAGACAAGGGACTGTCCAGTCTCTTCTTAAAAACATCCAGTGATGAAGCACCCACAATTTCTGAAGGTATGCTGTTCTACTAGGTAATTGTTCTCACTGTGAAGGCTAGGTCCCACTGGCCGATGGATGCAAAACATATGCATAAATGACACAGCGGATGAGCAAAATTTCAGGGGTGGCTCCATTCGTTGTCATCCGCTTCAAAAAGTGGCGAAAATTTGCATAAACAGAATGGAATAGATGGAAAAGAATGGATGTGGGTAGTATGTAGCGGGGATGTTAAATGGATGTTCATA